>JANTPZ010141035.1:0-23045 GCA_025593235.1 Vachellia pachyceras | reverse complement strand
TCTCATATTCATCACTAGTTCTTAGCGCATTCATCCAAGTACGATCCATTTAATAAACCCTAAACCAAATCATATAAAAGTGGGTTTATGGATGAATAGTTGGATGTCATCGAAACTCGTATAATTATGAAATGTAACAAATTTAATAAACCAAATCATAAAACTTTAATAAAACAAATTATAAAAATTTAATAAAATTTTGATAAAATAAATCATAACAATTTTGAAATACTATCTTTTTTTATTTGTATTATATTAAAACTATTTAAAAATATTAATTTGTCTTTCTAATCTAATTGTTACTCTCTCTAATTAAGTATATACTACAAATAACACCTTTTTTTGGTATTTTGTCTATGAGTATAAAAATTTTCAAAGTAACTATCACAAATATATAACACATTTATCAAATCCGGCCACCTATTCCTTTCCCGCATCTAGGTCGCTCAGGAATTTTTTTTCTTAAAAAACTTCTTCTAGCTATTTCAATGGCGTAAAAATGGCAATTCATAAACAGAAAACTTGCAGAGAAAATCCATTTTTTTCATCCTCAACCACATGAATCCAAGTATATATATAGAATATTACAACCGCAATAATCACAAAATTATTCATACATACGCACAAAAAGTAGAAAAAAGTGAGCTTATTCCCAAAAATTTTGAACATGCTTGCTTTTTCTGGTCATATTTGTTTGAAGATAAACACAAATACAAACTTAAGCTCACATACTAGTCCATAGCTATGTACAATCACAGAAACACACAGCAAAACCCACGAAAACAGACATCATTCATACTTAAAAAAGTAGACATATATGCATGTATAATGAAATGGTAAAATGGGGAAGAATGAAACCTGTGTAAGGAAACTAGAAGGTAAAGAAGCAGAAAAGAGAGGTGACGGAGCGCCAGATCACGACGGACAGCAGGGAGAGGGCGAGCAACATTCTCGTTGGCGGCGGAAGGTGGAGAGCGACGTTGCGCGTGGCGGAGGGAGAGACCAGACTCACGGTGTCGATTGGAGCTGCGCGCAAAGGGGAGCGGGCGACCGGTTACTGGAGCTCGATCGGGAGAAGGAAAGAAGCTGGGGGAGGGGGTGATGAGGCTGTTTCAGAAGGAGGGAGTACGCGGTGCTGGTGATATAGTGGGTCCCTAAATTTGAAAAGAAGGGCATCACCTACGGCGCCCTTTATTTTAGAAAGGGCGCCCTAGGTTAACCTACGGCGCCCTTTCAAAAATAAAGGGCGCCATTTGGGATCCTACAGTGCCCTTTCCTAAGAAAGGGCGCCGTAGGCTAGACCTAGGGCACCCTACGGCGCCCTTTCTCTGAGGAAAGGGCGCCGTAGGGTGGCCCTTTAAGACCCTATGGCGCCCTTTATTATATAAAGGGCCCAATAGTGTTACCTAAGGTGCCCCATGTTTTTAATAGGGCGCCTAAAGGTCCTGCACTTACCTTTTTACTCCCTTTATTAAATAAAGGACACAAATTTCAGTAGTAAAAAGTATATTCTGTAATAGTTTGTAGATGATCAGGAGATATTACATCTATTTATACTCTAGATTAACAAGTTGAAACTTAAATATATTTATTTGGGTAATGCATGCTCTAAAACTTAAAGTAGGGATTAACCACTCTAGGTGGCTTGTGTCAATTAATATTTTCTAGCGCATTAGAATTAATATTTAGTCCATTTAAATTTATATTTTCATTATTCATTTTTTGATTTTCTCAACATAAATGAAATTAAAGTTTCTAGTATCTATTTACCTATTAAATTTAGTTTCTGTGGGATCGACATTCATTTACCATATATTATTTACACGACACGTGCATTTGCGGTGCATAATTGAATTTTTGTAGCATAAATTATAAATGTAATCAACCAATAAAACATAATATTCCTAATCATATTACATATTATTCTGCATTATAATAATATAGAGGTTTGATAACCGTTTGGGCAACATGTGGGGTGGGATCAAATCCCACCTTTTCCATTTTGGCACCAAATTAAAAAAAATTGTTGTCGGTGCCTACTGGCTGGTGTCAAACGTCCCATCGTCAGCTAACGGTGGTGCTCCAAAGAGGATATCTTTTGTCTTTTTTTAATGAAGGGCAATTATATAAAATTGCCATTTTAATATTTTAAACTTCTACCCTCTCCCAATCTATCCTTTAACAAACAATTCATATGAACTTTTAGGAATTTTGAAATTCATATGGTATTTTTTTTGTCATTTTCCTAAGTATTGTATTTGGCACCCTATAAAAATGTTGTAAATAATGTTTGTGGGTGTGTCAAAGAAAGAGTTCCATGTTACATGAGATTGTGCGAGCTCAAGAGAATATATAATAAATTAATAGCATGTTATCATAGACTAGTAAATGAGCTAAAATGAGTAGTGAACTTGTGCATAACAAAGGCCCATCAGAGACAAATCGACAATTTTCCCCTCCTCTAAAAGGATGAGTTAAAAAGTGGAATGGGCACTCTTTAATGAAACTATTTTGCAAAATCCAAAATTAATTTATGCAAAAGGAGCCAGCTTGAAAATTGCGGATTCATTACCTTTAAAATTCAAATATAAATGTTTGAGTATTTAAGCTTTCATTTAATACACAAATGTCCTCTTCAAGTCCCATTAACATGTCTTAAAGTCAATATTTTAAACTACTATATAAATCATCATCAAACAATTTTATGGCCGCTTTAATATGCTTAACGGACACTTTATTGTAATATATGATTATCTATATTAGGGATTTGAATAAGAATATTTATAAATTATAATTAATATTTTAATGTTATGCAACAAGATTTATTAGGGTTTTCATTTTTGATATTTCAAATATATCATTATTGAGTTTTTCCTTCTCCAAGTATTATTTTTTCCCTCTGTCTTATTTGCCTTCCGTTTTACTTTCTCCCCCTCTTAGTCTCTTTATATCTCTTCCCCTTCCATTTCTCCTTTCTCCCTCTTATTTTTACACCAGACGTAAATTGATGAAGAAAGATTTGTAGTCATCTTTGTAAATGTATTCTAAACGAAGATTCCCTTTTTAACAAGTATTCGGCTGTTGACAAGTCAAGCAAAGCATCCGATACAATACAATAGGTTGCATACTCACCACTTTCATAATAGCCTATACTCTTGGACAATAAAAAGAAAACAATATTGATGTGGTCCACTATAACAGTACGGCATGCAATAAAAAAAGTCTCAAATTGGTGAATGACAAAGCAGGACTTGAGATTTTTCATTCATCCATTGACTCTAATAAAACATTCCCTGGGCCGCCTGTGGGGCGAAAGCATATTGATCCATCTACATCTATTTGCAAGTTCTCATCTTCAACAATAATTTCCACATTTAGGGTCCCACCAAGGTCTGTCTTTTCTGCTTTGTTCAGCATCACCATCAAAAACTTAAGGCCCATCATCACGTCACCCATGGATAGCCTTTCATTCCCATTATTGGCTAAGCACTTCAATGCCATCTCAGTGTATGCACTTAAGCATTCTTTTGATATGCTCTGCTTGATGAATGGATCTACTGTTTCATGATTCGCATTCTCATCAACACTTCCTTGAAACCACTCTACCCAGTTTTGGCCTTCCCTTTCCACCGCACGGAGAATAGGAGGCCTACCACATAATTCCTTTAGCAACACAATTCTGAACGAGTACACGTCCAACTTATCCATCAATATCTGTAAAGTTTAGTATTCTGGATCCAAATATCCGATGCTTCCTCTCACTAATATGCTTATGCTAATGTTTGATCTAGAAATACCGGTAGGTCCTATTTTCGATAGTTCGAAATCTGAAATCTTGGCCATCCAGTTTTTATCTATCAAGATGTTTGTTGACTTGATGTCACGATGAATGATTGCATGCTTTACGCCTGTACGTAGGTAATGAAGTCCCCTGGCAGCAACTAGGCAAATCTCCAGCCTTTGATTCCAAGGAAGTGATTGATTTTCAGAATCGTAAAGATGCTCACGAAAGGTACCGTGAGCCATGAACTCACATTATGTTGCGGAAGCTTGAATCTCTTCTTTCTTGCTTGGGGAGGGAGTGTTTTCTAGAGAGAAGGGAGAGCAAATTTCAGACCAAGAGAGGGAGAGAGGTGGCGTGAAAAATGAGAGGAGAGAGAGAGATTTGCTAATTTAATTTGGTATCTTGTAATTTGTGTGAAGGATATTAAAACTTGGGGACCAAGTTGGAAATACTTGATCCACATTGTGCCACTTGTCCCTTTCTCATTCCTTGCTGAAAAGGTGCTCTTTGGCTTCCTCTGGAAGCTTGGTTGGGCAGAATAGGCCTTTGCCGGGTCAGTTACTTGACACTGAGGCACGCATTTCCGTAAAGTAACCTTTATTCGAGAAATTTTTCTTTTTAATTTTCCTGAGAATTTTCTTTCATGTGGCGCCATTCCCTAGGCCTCCTTGCCTATGTGGCGTCATCCCTTCCCCAAAATACCCTTGGCTTTCTTCGTAAATTGTCAGGATTCCTCGATTTGTGTGCAACACTGTAAAATGTGCCTCCGGCGGCCAATTTGACTTAAGGGCATGGAAAAATTCTATATTTTCCCTGATTCTCATGCTCTTTTCCATTCCTCAAAATTCTTTCTGGATTTTCCGTAATTAATTTTCTAAGAAAATACTTTTTCAGGCTTTCGGGCACTGTTGTTCTCTGTACTTTGAAACTGCCCGTACCGGACACCGGGTAATAATTTTATTAATTACTTTATGACCCAACTAAACTTTTCTCAGTTCGGATCTCTGGCCTTTGAGAACTCCTACTACCTCAAATAATTAGTTCTCAGTTATTCTTAGCTCCGAAATTCCTTAATTACGAAAATGCCATTACTTATCTTATTTTCCTCATAATTACCAAAATGCCACTACCTCTTCTACTTTTGCCATAATTACCAAAATGCCATCACTTTTTCTACTTTTTCTTAATTCCAACCTTACCCTGGTTGGCTTTGACATTTTTGGTCAACTTTGACTTTTGAGTTGACTTTTACTCTTTGGTCAACTTTGACTTTTGAGTTGACTTTTACTCTTTGGTCATCTTTGACTTTTTGTTGACTTTTGACCAAATTACCAAAATGTCCTTATAATTGGATGACATTTTGCATCCTAGGCCTTTTTATTCAAAATAACCATTTTACCCTTGTCATTTGTGCCAAATGACCATTATGCCCTTTGGTCATTTTTACTTAGAATTCTCAAGACTAGGGACTTAGTCGATCTTCCTTTCTTGTCTATAGGCATTTTTTTTCCATTTTTCTTATTTACAGGGCTCAAATGGTTTGGCCTTTATTTCCATTTACGAAATTTGGGATATTACATTTCCTTCCCCCTTAAAATAAATTTCATCCTCAAAATTTACACCTTTAAGTTAAATAATCTTAAGCTCTTGGCTTTTATCTTCTATTCTGTTTCCCCACATAACTTTCTCCGGTATCCTAGCTTTTACTAGATCATGTTTAATTGGGAAATAGGAAATGCTTGACATATTTAACTCATCCTTGGGGTAAGGCCAAACGATAACCATTGTCTTTAACTCTTGTACTCTCAACACATTTCTTTCGCTGAGCTTCTTAACCTTGAAGACTGACCTGATCTTCATTATTGGAGATATCTTTCAAAGATATATAATCTCCAACCTTAACTTTAATGGTCATCTTTTCTTTTTGGCAAGGCCGATTTACTCATTAATCACATCTCTATTTTCTTTATCTTCTTAGCCATTCAATTGCTATTCGGAATCATGCTAATCTCTTAATTTACTAGAGTCTATTGACCTTGAATAGTTGATCATTCATTTTTAGAGATAAAATTTCTTAGGCAAATCTTAGTTGCTGCCTCACATTTAACGGTCACTTTCTTTAGTTAGCCTTACTATTTGCTAACTTTGGCTATCAGGCACTTTCTGCATCTTTGCTTTTAACTCACTCTTTAGTCTTTTTCTTTCCTTACTTAGTGAGTTCATTTAATCAAAAAGGACTTCTTATTCTCTTTCTTTTCTTCATTCTCACAGCCTCATAATAGGATTTGGAGGGATATAGCATCCTTTACTGAACTTTAGCATTCTGAATCTTAGCATTCCATTAGGGACCTTTCGAGATCTCTCACTTCCCTTGGCTTTTAGGTGCTTTCATCGTTCAAAGAAACTTTTACTTTACAATCTAAATCTCTCATCATTTGACTAGCCTCATGATTATCTATTCACGCTTATGCTGGAGGCTTTAAGTTCCAAGCTTTGAAGCTTTCTAGCATTCTTTGCTTTTTCGATTCATCGTGCTCTTTTGCTGGCCTGATTATAACTCATTCAGGACCCACAGCTCTACTCTACACTTACCTTTCTCTAATTTCCCTTTTTGGGATTGGAATAAGCTCGCTCTAATTGACACCTGGCTTATGTAAGGAAATAGTCAAGGGTACTCTCTCTGTACTAGCTATCCATCATGAGGACATTTCTTATCTCAAGCCTATTCCTGGTCATTTCATTCTCATGTTCTAAGAGCAGAATCATGCTTTTGGCTCCAAGCATCTTCATAGGCTTCTTTCTTGATGTCTATTATGACCTTGTGCGCACCAGCGCCATTCAGTAGGCTTGGTCCCAGACCCTTGCCTCATAATATTATTAAGGGAGTCATTCTTGCTCTTTAGAAACCCTTAGACCATGGAACATGTGTTAACAATAAGTTATTTTTCCTCAATAACAACTAGACTGATAATTCCCCAAGACTAACCATATAAACCAATGTTGTTTTCTGAGATCTTGCTTATTCCTTTTTGTTGCTCTAGCACTTTTCTGGAACTTATCTTTTCCTTTCGTACCTCTAGCTCAACCTTCTCAGGCCATATCTCTGTTTGATATGCTACTTGAATTCTTAAACATTGATTCATTCCTGTGGCTAATTTCTTCAATGTCTGCTCCATGCCAATATGCTATATATTAGGATTCCACAATCCTCACTACTTCTTTAATCTTTACAAATACATTGTAGAGAAAGAGGATTAGTATTTTTTCTTCTCATTAGCCATCTGGTACCCCAAACCTTTCAAGGAATTTTGTCCCTGATTGCTATTACCTCCTTTTCTCTCTTCATATTGGGAATGGTTTACTCCATATGCCTTACTGTTACTCCTTTCTTTCTTGTGGGAAAATATAGGAAGCACACAATGGTTTCCCATTGGAGTCCTAGTTATTTCTGTCTATCAGGAACTTGCTTTTCTTCCCATCTCTCAGGAAGTAGCTTGCCTTGTGTTAGGGCAATTATTCCCACGTACCCCTATCTATCAGGGCTTACTTTTCTTCCTGTCTATCAGGAAGTGGCTCGCCTAATTGCGGAGATATTAATCATCATACGCCTAACTGTGGTGTTGGCATAGGAAAAATCACCGTCCCAACTTAAAGAGATACTTTTTGGCTATAGCATTCTCTGGTATGTTTTCCATTGAGTACTTCCTCTTCTCATACTGACACAATGTACTTTGTCCCAATTAGGGAACGTTTTCTATCTTTCTGGTTCATTTAGAAGTGGCATTCACTGATGAGATGTTTACTTCTCACATTCATATCAGGCCTGAGGGTCACACCTTTCTATGATGCCTAAAAACATAGTGAAATATCACTGTTTCACTTGCATCTATTAAGGCATCATTAAACTCTGTATGACTCATCTTTACATTCTGAGGTGTACCATATCACTTTTTTCTCATCATCAATATCGTTATGATACGCTACCATACTTTCCTTCCGGTAGCTCTTAAGATTCCTTGACCAATCCACCCATGATCATTTTAGCTTTGCAATTTTATTCTCATAGGAATCTTTTATCATATGAAGATTTAAGCCTATATACTAGCAGATAGTTCATCATGAAGTTTCCTCAAACTCCGCTGCTAGTACTATGCCTTTATTGCTATTAAACTCAGGCTGGTTCACGTTGGGACATCTGTTGTGGTTACTGAACTTACTGCTGTTGTGTCTATCACTGTCTATCTAACTTACTTATAATAGTCATGAAGCTTTTCAGTAGCTCCAGTACTTATGGTGCTATCTACTTTCAAATTTCTTTAGGACATTATCCACAACTTATTCAACATCTGCCCAACTCATTCTCACACTTAATAGTCATAAGATTTAGCCCAAAACAACACTTTTGTATCATAACCATGTTTCAACTCTTCATACCTTATACCTATATTTTCCTCTGGCATTAGAATCACTAAACAGGATTTCATCCTTGACTTTATCCCATCATCCTACTCTATAACTCATTTTAACCTCTAAATGACTCTGAGGTATGGAACTTTATCTTTGATAGCATGTTTCGTCCAGTACACGATCATATCCTAGCTCACTGATAGCTCAGGATGCATAACAACCTCAAACGTTACCAGACTCTCAAAGATTCTTTTCCTTAAACATCTCTTCCATCTCAATCTCAGGGGTAAGATTTAGTCTCATTTATCATCCTTTATCTCAAGCAGGCTTTATCTACAACAAGTTTAATACTCTCCAATCTTATAGATCCTATACTAGCTTCTGCCTTTCATCATCATCATAGCCACCTGCGTTATCCTTTTGCTCAATGCATCGGCAATTAAATTTACTTTTACTTGGATAATACTTTACCTTGTAGTCATAGTCTTTGAGCAATTCCACCCACCATCCTTATCTCAAGTTCAGCTCTTTCTGAACTCGCAAATACTTGAGACTCTTATCGTCACAGTACAACTCGATGGTTACTTCATATAAATTATGCTTCCATATCTTTAGAGCGTAAACTCACTCCTTCCATTTTTTTCTTTCCTTGGCCGAGAAGAAGAAAGAAAAAGGGGAAAAATGGGTTTTTCAACTTTCTTCATGTAACCTTATGTTTCCTTGCTTCCAAAACCCTTTTTCTTAACTTTGATTAACTCAAAAACATATCTTCTTAGACCACTAAAAATTTGGGTAGCACCTCCTGTAACGTCCCATCAAATACAAAAAAAAATAGAAGAAGTTGCAGAGCTTTCATCTGACTTTGGGGAAAGGTTGAGTGAGGGAGAAGATAAAAAAAAATTCAGAGCATGCGTACACGGCAAAGGTGGAGTGGAGAAGGAGAGTGTGTGTGTGGTCAGTATGTACAGAAGAAATAAAAAAAATAGAGAAAGGGGCAGACACTGTGGGGGTATTATAAATACCCTCACACCCACAATAACACACACACCCCCCACAGACTACACCACACACACACACTCGTGGAAAGAAGAGAGGGAGCGGCTTGAGAGAGCGAGAGACATTAGATGGAGAAAGAATGAGAGAGAAGGAGAGTTTAAGAGGGTAATTTTCAGTCTGAGGTTCTACTTGTGAGATTATTAAGTAAAATGTCTTATTTTCATTAAACTCCGTTTATGAAAGTTGTTCTAAATATTTTTCTCTTTCTAATGGTAGCAATATTATGTATGTTAGAAAATAGTTTGGAATTTAGATTTTTATCTAGTTTGAGTTTTATTTACAGAAGGCCATAAAATTTTATATCTAATTTTATAATTAGGTTATATACACATTTATTTGATACTTGGAGTATTTTGAAATTTTGTTGTGTTTAGAAAAAATATATTTTGGATATATAGGATATTTTAACTAAATGAAGATAAGTAGAAAAATGTAGAAGATATTTTTGGATATACTTGAGTAGCATAGAGTTGTTATTTGTATTACAAGGTTTTATAAATAAATTTTTATGAAAAACTCCTAGATCAATTTTGAGGTATTTCCAAAAAAAAATTGTGTAAATAATTTAATTGGTATATTGGAAATGTTATTTATTATATTCAGCTTAAATTTATTATTTTGCCATCATATGATTTTATATTTAATTTTCATTATAATGAATTGTAGCTAATTTTATATTGGGTAATTATTTATATAAATTTGGTATTATGTATTTACATTACTGTGTAGATTTATTTGGTGATTGGTTGGTTGTTTTATTCTCAAGGCTAGTGGGATTTAGTTTGGAATTGAGGTAACCGGGATTAATTTGTTTTATATGCTTGTTATGGACTGCAAGGTGTTTTCTAACCTTTACTTTATTGATGGGAAAATTTAATTATGATATAGAAAATTTTATATATTTTTATATATGACATTTTTCAATGAAGCAGCGTATTTTTGAACTGTATGGGTGTTTTGTAATAAGTGAGATGATGTGACATTTGTGATGAATTATATGATTATGGCATTTGGACTGTATGAATGATGGTTGTGCTTGTAAATCATTATGTATTATATTGTGGGCTATTTTCGGGATGAACGAAGAGTGGTGGATTATTGTGCCCCTCAACTTTTGCTGATCCTTGGCCCGGATTTAAGCTAAGTTGGTGTAGGTGGACACCTCCTTACCTTGGCCTGTTACAGGCGGTATGGGAGGGGACAGTGTTCTTGAAGTGACTAGCTAGTCGTTGGCCAGGTATACTAGCACTAATACGCTGTGCCATATCCAGAAGTTATAAGGCGAAACAGGTGGATTGGGGGTTAATTGCTTTTGATAGATATTATGTTATTGAAGTATTATTATACTGACAAACCTGCTTCTCTGACTTACATTCCTATCTTGCATATGTTATAAATTTATTTTAATTGCTGAGACATCATGTCTCATCCCGTTTTTATAATTTTTTTCAGGCGATAATCTATTCTGATAGAGGCCGAGGGAAGCAGTCTGAGGCATAATCATTAAGCCTTGTAGTCTCTTTTTGATATTGTATTGAATTTTATATTGCCATATAGGGCCATATTTATGCATTGTATTTTGGGAAGGCCGACAAGAACTTGTGGGCCCTGTGATGCTGGTTCATTATTTTGTGCAAGTGATTCGGATTTTTATGTAACAGTTTGTTACGGGATCGTGTGGCAAGAATCCGGGATGCTTTATTTAAAGAAATCGTTTCTGCGTAAATCTCTCATTATTTAATTATTTTGGTTAAATTATCATGGTTTAGAAATGGTCTTTTCACCTCCCCATAAACTTGAGCTTTCCATAATTTTTACAACAACATAAATCAACTAACAACAACCATCAACCTATCTTTTACCCCTCAAGGAAGAGCTTGCAACCATTCACCACTTTTAAAACCTTCTCTTTTCCATTTTCAACTCTTGAAGTCCTAGCCATCATCCTTAAAAAGGGAGGCTCATTCAAGGAACAACTCAGGAGAAGATAGTAGTAGTTGCAAGACTCAAGAAAAGAGGGAGATTTAGTTGCAAAAATACTTTACCTTATATTGTGGAAGCCTGGATCTCTTCTTTCTTGCTTGGGGAGGGAGTGTTTTCTAGAGAGAAGGGAGAGCAAATTTCAGACCAAGAGAGGGAGAGAGGTGGCATGAAAAATGAGAGGGGAGAGAGAGATTTGCTAATTTAATTTGGTCTCTTGCAATTTGTATGAAGGATATTAAAACTTGGGAACCAAGTTGGAAATACTTGATCCACATTGTGCCACTTGTCCCTTTCTCATTCCTTGCTAAAAAGGTGCTCTTTGGCTTCCTTTGGAAGCTTGGTTGGGCTGACTAGGCCTTTGCCCGGTCAGTTACTTGACCCAGTGGCACGTATTTCCGTAAAGTAACCTTTATTCGAGAAATTTTTCTTTTTAATTTTTCTGAGAATTTTCTTCCATGTGGCATCATTCCCTAGGTCTCCTTGCATAGGTGGCGTCATCCCTTCCTCAAAATACCCTCGGTTCTCTTCGTAAATCGTTAGGATTCCTCGATTTGCGTGTAACACCGTACAATGTGCCTCCAGCGGCCAATTTGACTTAATGGAATGAAAAAATTCTATATTTTCCCTGATTCTCAAGCTCTTTTCTATTCCTCAAAATTCTTCCTGGATTTTCCGTAATTAATTTTCTAAGAAAATAGTTTTTCGGGCTTCCGGGCACTGTTGTTCTCCTTAGTTTGAAACTGCCCGCACCAGACACCGAGTAATAATTTTATTAATTACTTTATGACCCAACTAAACTTTTCTCAGTTTGGGTCTCCGGCCTTTGAGAACTCCTGCTACGTCAAATAATTAGTTCTAAGTTATCCTTAGCTCTGAAATCCCTTAATTACGAAAATACCATTACTTATCTTATTTTCCTCATAATTACCAAAATGCCACTACCTCTTCTACTTTTGCCATAATTACCAAAATGCCATCACTTTTTCTACTTTTTCTTAATTCCAACCTTACCCTTGTTGACTTTGACATTTTTTGTCAACTTTGACTTTGAGTTGACTTTTACTCTTTGGTTAACTTTGACTTTTTGTTTACTTTTGACCAAATCACCAAAATATCCTTATAATTTGATGAAATTTTGCATCCTAGGCCTTTTTATTCAAAATGACCATTTTTCCATTGTCATTTATGCCAAATGACCATTTTGCCCTTTGGTCATTTTTACTTAGAATTCTCAAGACTAGGGACTTAATCGATCATCCTTTCTTGTCTATAGGCATTTTCCTTTCTATTTTTTATTTATGGGGTCAAATCATTTCATAATTCATCGGTTTGGCCTTTATTTCAATTTAGGAAATTTGAGATATTACAGAAAGCTAGTTGACATCATCGAATTGAATCACCAGGGTCAATTCACCGTCACGCTTTTCAAGTGCTCCTGGGTGTGAAATAACCACAGATGAGTTGGTCATCACATCTGTGAATTTCTCAAGGCTAATTCACATAGGTGACTCTCCAGACGATTAACCATATATTCTAGCATCAAAGGCACCGCAAGTTTATTTTGTCAAAGATTAGAAACATAAAGATTCGAGTATGGTTTTTCATCTTAAGCCTAGCGATATTTATGACATGGGTGATAGTGATGAATAGTTGACACATGAGGCGGAGCCATTCCAGCATACTAATTTTCAAAACTTCTTACCCGAAGGAGATAAAGCTTTATACCTTGTTAGAGCTGATGAAGATGAATAAATAAATCAGGTGCACAATTTTTTTTAAATGTTGAACGTATTTGGAGCAGTTTTTTTGAAAATTTGATGCAAAAACCATCACCTAAAAGGCTGTAGCTATAATCGTTGCCACCTTAAACCGCTACAAAATTGCGTGACCTAAACTGCTACTAAAAAACCGCTGCAAATTTCCATGACCTAAATCGCTGCAAATTTTCGTGACCTAAACCGCTGCTAATGCATGCTGAAGAGCCTATAAATACCCTTCCCCCTCCCCATACGTTTTTCACTTCCGCCTTTGTGAAGATGGAGTGCTGTTGGTTTTTGTCTTCTTCTGATTTAGCATTTTCATTCGTTTATTTTTTTAGGTTAACTGTTGATGTTAATTTATTTAATGAATTTTAAATATTTGGTTTTCTCCTTCTATACTGTTTTACTTGTTCATTTTTTAAATTAATTCTGGGCTTTTGTATTATTCTTATTAATTTAATGTTTTATTTTTTCTAAATGTTTGATTTTGTCATTCCTTTTAATTTGTCTTTACTTTTTGTAATTTTTTGTTGTTGTAAGTTTTGTTACTCAATATAATATAAACAATATTTAAAAAGTTTTTATTTTTAATTTTTTCAATTTCTTTAGCTTAAAGTATTTATTAACTAGAAATCTTTTTTTAATTAGTCTGTTATTTTTCTAAAAACTTCGTAATAGTTAGTAGCGGTTCTAGAACAGCTACAACTGTTAATAATTTTTAAACCTGTCCCCTTTTTTATTTTTCCCTTAAATTATATTTAGTAGCGGTTTTCAACCGCTACAAAAAAAAAGCGTGAACAACTAGTTAAATTAGTTGCGGTTGATGAACCGCTGCAAACAAAATTTGGAGGGAATTTTTTTCACCTTTGAAAAAAGAGCGAGAATTACTATTTTATTTAGTAGTGGTTATATAACTGTTAAAAATTTTTAGTGGGAAAATTTCATGAATTTTGGGCGGGAATTACAATTTAAATTAGTAGCGGTTTTATAACCGCTGAAACGTCACGCTCCACTGTCGCTTTTGGTAGATTGGTAGCAGTTATGGGCCACTACAAAATGTTCGAACCTCCTTCTGTTATGTCGAGAATGTGTAGCGGTTATTGTATAATCGCTTCAAATTTAGCAGCGGTTTAATCTATGTGCACCGCGGTTCTTTTGAACTGCTGCTAAATTGTTTGCCACAGTGGGTTTTGCAGTGGTTTGACTAACCGCTATAACCTGTATTTGTAGCGGTTATAACCGTTACAAATACATAAAATAATTGCTACTTATGCAGCCTTTTTGTAGTGGTTGTGTCGTGTTAACGATCCTCATGTGATTTGGATAGTCGCATTGTCTTGCTAGAGGCCACTTGCAACTTATGGTCTAGTATTGAGTTTGGCCCACTGCCAACTTCACATGGGCCTATAGGGCGCATGCTAAAATAGCCCAACATGAGCTGTAATTCTAGGGTTTATTCGAAATTTGTATTTGTATATATAAATTTGAAATGACAACAATATTATATGTTAGTTTCAATATTTAATTTATTTGATAAATTAAATAACTAACACTGATATTAAGATTTAATTTGTAAAGATAAATTAAATTCATTAGCTCATTGTTTGGATTAATTATATGGATATGATTTGATCAAATCAGATTAATCCAAATTAGAATTGCAAAATTTGAATTTCATATTTTGAATTTCAAATTTCAAGATTAATTAAGATTAATCTTGAATATCTTTTGAATTTCAAATTTCAAGATTAATAAAGATTAATCTTGAACATATTTTGAGATCTTTATTCGGATTTTAAAGATTAACAAAAGATCAATCAAAGACTATGATGCTCTCTATAAATATGAGGACTCATGAGTAAGAGAGGCATGCAATTCAAATTTGATTGTGAGCCACATAAACCTTAAAGAAAGTGTGAGACATGAGAAGCACTAGCACGCTGCGATTATTGGGAACTATTCATGTGGATACCTGTAGAATGACTCCTAAGATCATGTTCAAGAACATGACAAGTTCGAGAAAGGCTACGGGCATTGGGATCGAAAAGATAACCCAACACAAAGGAAACTCTTAATTCAAGAACCTAAAAGGTATTACACAAATCAAGATTACATCTTATAAAAGAAGTCATATTCATTAAAAAAACAGAGAGATAAGAAGTTGAACACTTAAAAGAAAACGATATTGATGTGGTTCACTATAATAATGTTGCATGCAATTAAAAAGGGTAAATGAGTAAAAATGATTTGAAATTTTTTGCAAATAGGCATTAGGAATACAAAAGTAATCGAGAAACCATTTTAGACCCTGAAGTTTTAAAGTGGGGCATTTTCACCCCTACCTGTAAAAATGTTAAAGTTAAATGTCACATGCTCAATGGTTAAATTAGTCAATTTTAACAGTTAATATTAATATTTTTGATGGTGAGCGTGAAAATGCCCCATTTTAAAACTTCTGGATTTAAAATGGTCTTCTGATAACTTCCATGTGTTCAATACCTGTTCACAAAAATTTCAGGATTGTTTTTACCCCTTAACCCTCAAAAAAAGTTTCAAATTGGTGAATGACAAAGCGGTCCACCAAGACTTTCGTTCATCCATTGACGCTAACAAAACGTTCTTGGCTAATTGTTGGACGGTGAACACTGATCTATCTATGTCGATTTACAAGTTTTCTTCTTCAACAGTAATTTCCTCATAGTCCCGCTAAGGTCCGTCTTCTCTGTTTTGTTCAACATCTCCATCAAAAACTCAAGGCCCAGCATCACATCACCCATGGATGGCCGTTCATTTCAATTATTGGCTTATAAACTTGTATACAATTTTATTATACATCTAAGTATACTACAACATATGTTATAATTAAGTAATTTATTTAGTTTATTAGTTTTTTTAAATTAATCAACCAAGTCTTACGTGAAGGACCAAATGATATGGTTATCTATTAGGGATTTGAATAAGAATATATATAAACTATAATTAATATTTTAATGTTATGCTATAAGATTTATTAGGATTTTCATTTTTCCTATTTTAAATATATCATTATTGGGTTTTTCCTTTTACCAGTATTATTTTTGCCTCTATTTGTCTTATAAGCCCTCTTTTTTACTTTATCTTCCTTTTTAGTCTCTTTATCTCTCTTCCCTTCTATTTCTCCTTTCTCCTTTTTTTAACACCACATATATTGATGAAGAAAGATTTGGAGTCATCTTTGGAAATGTATGCCAATGACAAGTTAAGCAAAGCATCGGATACAATACAATAGGTCACGTACTCACCACTTTCATAATAGCATATACTTTCAAGTTGGACAGTAAAAAGAAAACAATATTGATGTGGTCCACTATAATAGGCGTCATGCAATTAAAAAAAAAAGTTTCAAATTGGTGAGTGACAAAGTAGTCCACCCACGATTTTTCATTCATCCATTAAAGCTAATAAAATGTTCCCCAGGCCGTCTGTGGGATGGTGACACATTGATCTATCAACATCGATTTACAAATTCTCATCTTCAACAATAATTTCCTCATTTAGGGTCCACCAAAGTCTGTCTTCTCTGCTTTGTTCAGAATCTCCATAAAAAACTCAAGGCCTAGCATCACACCACCCATGGATGGCCTTTCATTCCCATTATTGGCTAAGCACTTCAATGTAATTTCAGTGTATGTCTTTCAACACTATGTTGATATGCTATCCCTGATGAATAGATCCACTGTTTCATGAATCGTATTCTCATAAACACTTCTTTGAAACCATTCTACCATGTTTTGGCGTTCCATTCTACCGCATGGAGAATAGAAGTCACCCACATAATACCTCTAGCAAAATATCATGCTTTAAACTTTTATAGGTGATCAGTACGGACTATGAAAGATTTCACATTCCTTAAACCTTCTGTTTTAAAAAAAAATACTCATATTATTTTTCAAATTGTTAAATAATACAATAGTCTAAAATGTATATAAACAATGCTTATTTACTAAGAGTTGTGCATAAGGACATATTTGACATTATCAACATATAATAGAAACACGAGGACCTCACTTATAGATTACATGGAGCATCTAATCTTTAAAAACAGTGCATAAATGTAATTTTTTTATATACACCAAATAACAGGTACAAATAAGCCAGTATCTTTAATACAACAAGGAGGCTCATCACTGCTCAATAAGAGATGTAGGGTCAACTGGGTTATCTGAAGTCAAAAATAAATTACCAGTAAATAATGTCCGATAAATATAATTGTCTAAATTTAAGAAAGTAATCTAAATGATTCAACTACAATAAATATCGTAACAACAAATCTCATTTTCTACAGGGTATAATCAAGTTACATTTGAAATTGCATAATAAATGATTTCTCAGAAAATTGTAATTACGTAGCAAAATCACTCGTTTGAAAAAATCTATTTAAAAATAATATTTAGATATAAAATTTCCATAGGACTTCAACAGAACGAAATATTAGGCTGGACACATAGTATAAGATGGTAAATAACCAGACGCAGCTCAAGGCTACAAAAACATGCATGAGTTAACACCCATAAATAATATGCAAGCTCGTAATTAACCATGGTGCACCAAAGACTAACATTAGTGCTGTTAGTAACCATTGTTCTGTGTTCAGTCCTCCCAAAAACATTTTCAAGCATTCGTGGGATCAAAAATGTATTCCATAAGACTTTGGGCACTGATTTTAGAATCTTGGTTAATTATAAATTTTGACAGTAATTTTTTTTGAAAGAGGATATAGAGAGCTTTAAATAGACATTTGATCCACCACATTTAAAGTCTTATAAATAAGTTATGATGTTTTGAAATTCGTTAAAAATTTAAAGCATTACTGGTGTTGATTGAGTATTTTATACATTATTGTTAGGAGAGGAAGAAGAAGTTGGAAGCTAAACGATAGAAAAGAGTTATACGTTAAGAGCATAATAGGTGAGTGAATAGCGTCCCATTATAATTCTTATAAAGTATGTTCTACTATATTTCATATTTTTAATTTAATTATCACATTTTAAGTATGGTTTAAGTGATGAAAGCTTATTGGAATTATTTAATTTTCTCATTGATATTGCAAAGAGTAAGATTTATGGAATATATTTAATATTAGTTATTCTTTTTCTATTTCTATTGACATTGGATATTCATGTATGGAATGGAAAGGAAAACTTTTGAGATATTAATTATTGCAAAAGTTAAGGTGTTATAGTATTTATTCAATAGTGTTATCGCAATGATTTCTTGTATGGAGATAGTGAAAAGAAATGATATATAAATTATATATACTCTATGCATGCTTGAAAATGGGTTTTAAGATATTACTTGTAGATTTCATGCTAGGATCATGTTATAAAGTATTCTGAAATAATTTTATCAATGAGTATGATTCGGAAATTGATCCCATGCTTGAAAATTTTTGAGAGGACTGAATGCATAATGCTAGTTACTAACAACATTACTATTAGTCCTTGGTACGTCATGGTAAATTTTGAGCATGCTTGATATTCATGGGTGTTAACTTTTGCTTGTTATTCGTAGGCCTTGTAGCTGCACTTGTTTCGTGGCCTCGAGCCTTGCTTGTTGGTTACTGACCCTCATGGATTATGTGTTTGCGCTTGTTTTCATGGCCTCGAGCTGCACTTGGTTAATTACCCTCGTAGACAACGCTTGTTATTGAAGTCCTTCGAAAATATGAGATTCGACAATTATCCTTTTAAATTGATTCTGTCAAATAAGTTATTTTACTATGCTTTTGAAATTATCTAAGGAATGATGATCTATTTTACAATTTCAAATATGATTTGATTAATTCCTTAGAAACAGAAGAGATACCCAAGTTAATGCCTTACGGTATCTTGATAAAAATTACGTCCAATAAAAAGAATCCTAGTTGTTTAAAAAACAAAAGATAAGAAGTTGTACAATAAAAAGAAAACGATATTGATGTGGTCCTCTGTAATAATGCTGTATGCACTTTAAAACAAAGTTTCAAATTGGTGAATGACAAAACGATCCACCGAAGACTTGTCATTCATCCATTGATGCTAATAAAACGTTTTGGACCAACTGTGGGACGGTGACACATTGATATATCTACATCAATTTACAAGTTCTCATCTTCAACAATAATTTCCTCATTTAGAGTCCCACCAAGGTCTGTCTTTTTTGCTTTGTTCAGCATCTCCATCAAAAACTCAAGGCCCAGCATCACATCACCCATGGATGGCCTTTCATTCCCATTATTGGCTAAGCACTTCAATGCAATCTTAGTGTATGTGTTTAAGCACTCCGTTGATATGTCCAATGCTTCAAGAATCACATTCTTATCAACACTTCTTTGAAACTATTCTACCAGGCTTTGGCATTCCCTCTCCACCGTACAGAGAATAGGAGGCCTCCCATATAATTCCTATAGAGACACAATTCTGAACAAGTACACGTCCAACTTATCCGTCAATATCTGTAAAGTGTAGTATTTTGGATCCAAATATCCGATGCTTCCTTTCACTAATGTGCTTATGCTAATGTTTGATCTAGAAATACCGGCAGGTCCTATTTTGGATAGTCCGAAATCCAAAATCTTGGCCATCCAATTTTTATCTATCAAGATGTTTGTTGACTTGAATTCGCGATGAATGATTGAATGCTTTACGTCTGTACGTAGGTAATGAAGTCCCCTGGCAGCACCTAGCCAATCTCCAGCCTTTGATTCCAAGGAAGTGATTGATTTTCAGAATCATAAAGATGCTTATGAAAGGTATCGTGAGCCATGAACTCATAGACGAGGATCATCTCATTGTCGTCATTGCAGTAACCAATAAGAGATACTAAATGATGGTGACGAAGTTGAGAAAGCATTTCGATCTCGGTTTGGAACTCTTTGAGGCCCTGCTGTGAACCTTCTTTGAGTTGTTTTATTGCAACAAAAACTGAACCGTTGTTGATTTGGCCTTCATAGACATTACCAAACCCTCTGACACCAATAATTAAACCATCATCAAAATTATTAGTGGCGACTTTTACCTCGCTTATTGAAAAGTGCCGGCACAAATCGGATGCTGATAGTGATGATTTGTTTGCTTTTAATGTGGATACTGATTTTTGTCCCCACTATGATTTTTGTCGAAAATAAGTTAGGAAAATGATGAGAGACAACACAATGAAGCCGAAAACTGACCCCACAACTATGGAAATTTCTCGTGTTTTTGGTGTGTTCTTGTTAGATGCCTTGGCAAGCACTACCGGGGAAGGAGGTTGATCTCCAAGACTGCTTCTGAAGTCACTTATTTTAAGAATTTCAATACCATTCAATAAAACATCTCTGTAAGTGCTTCTTGCAGTTGGATGTTGTTGCAACTTGATTGAAAGATTCAGCTTCCATCATTCGGTGTAGACACCGCATAGTCCCTTTGGACAAGAACCAATATCTGGTTTTAAGTCCAAATCATCACATCGGCGACAGCTTCCACCAAAACATCATTAATGAAGATTTGAAAAACTCTGTCTCCAACTTTTTCGATGCCTAAATTAAACTCACAAAAATGCAATCTTACCATGTAAATATGTTGGAAAAGTGTGTGTGTGTGTGTGTGTGTTAAAAGAGGGAATCTCAAGTCCCACATTGCTTGAGTCAATGAGGGCGTGAGGGTATATATAGCAATAAGTGATTGTGGGAGAGTAAAAGGGCCAAGAGAGGAGGTGGGCTTCGCGTGCACAAGAATGAGCAAAAATGGGCCAACGCAGTTGAAATCTAGCGATCCCCCCCGTGCGCGTGAATAAAAGAGGCACTGGACACTTTTTAATTTTCACATTTTGGAAATTTGCAAAATTATTTTATGAAAATGTTTTGCTTATCCAGAAACCTTGAGTTCTAGCATCTTCAAAACTTGAAACCTCAGAATTCAAAAATGCTGGAGTGTATTAATCTTAAATCCCGGATTTTTGCTTATCTTGATTACTTTCAAAACGCCAGACTTCATTATTTATAAAATGTTGTATGCAGTTTTAACTCCATCCAAATTTTTGATTATGCCAACGTTCAGAAACGTAATGCCTTTGATTGCCAACATTCTGGAATTCATGTCACATAAAACCAGTGTCTGCCAACATCCTAACCGATGCTTAAAGGTGATAATGGCGTGTTAATCATAGTTTAATGGTTGTCCAACATTCATACTCCTTTCCAGGCCTATAAATAGCGAGCTCTGCTGAGGAGTTCCATGCACCGAGCTCTCATATCAGAGCTCCTCTCTTCTCTTCCTCCTCGCTCTCTGAGCTTTGCTTTCTTTCTGCTGTTCTGTCCCCTCGCTTCGGTGGAAAGGATCAGTTTAATCCTGGGGGGTTGCCATCTTGTGACGGAATAATCCTTTAAGATAGTGTTTCCAGCACGAATCAAATAATTTTTGTGCTAACGGTTTGTTGTTTTGCAGCTCCGGTGCTTACAAAATAAACTCTGTGTCCACTTGAAACTCCTAGGTCACGTTTTCTTTCATCCCATAGTTTGAGTAGTCTTGTATACATCATTATGTGCAAAATAACTTTGATTATCTCTATAAGTTAGGTTTAAACCAAAACCAGCTGACACACTATATGGCCGCTCCCCGCTCTCCAAGTATTCATTATCCTGGTTCTAATATCGGAACATGCCAGCGTCAAAAATGTGAGAGATCTGACTTCCATCAACATTAATTCTGTACAAAGTCTCAAGAGCACTGCTGCTACTGACCCGAAACTGCTGGGTCCCACCATCTAATATCATCGCCTGCTGGTTTTCTGGGTATGTGTAATAAAGAAATGTGGGCATAGAGAACACCTCGATGCCATTGACGAAAGCATATTCATTTTGATGTGATGGGCTGGGTGTGAAGGTTATGATAAGGCCCCCGCTGGGTTAATCAATTTGACATAGTACTCTCGTACGAGGGTTCCTGATGGAGAAGCAAAGTAGAGTGAATCGTCGGCATCAGTGTTAAGTGAAGCGTTGAAATCCTTAAGAAGGGTGGAGGACCCTACTTTGACAGAGAAGGAAGCATCAGAGCGAAGGAATTTGGGTTTTATAGAAGGATGGGTAAAAATTGAGGCGAATGAACATTTGGCCATCGGTCTTCACAGGAAAGACGTAGGAGAATTCGGAGCGAGAGAGGAGTGCGGTGGTGTAAGGGATTAGTGGGTTGTTGCTTACGGATGATTTGTCACTTTTGGAGAATTCGACTGGAGAGAATAGGTCGAAGTCTCTGTCTTTGATCCATGTCCGGCCATCTGGAGAAAAAGAACTGCCGAAGCTACCATAGTTAACCAAGAAATTATCACCAGGAGTGTAGGAGGTAACAGCGATGGTGAGAAGAAGTTGGAAGAAGAAGAATAACTGGAAGGAGATAGCGTTTCGCATCTCTCTCATCACTTAGAATCTTTAGTCTTTGTTAAGTCTGTCTACTCTTTTTCTCCTGTTGGGATCTAAGGAGTAAAAGCTTGAAGAAACAGATAGAACGGACTTCACGAAATAGATGGGATTTCTGAGAAAGAGGGTTTAATTATACAAATCAAGCAATATTTTTGCACTGCATTTACCTTTCCAACCATCTTACGTTACTCCCCCAATAAAAAACAAACAGTTGCCTCGTTATCACTTCCCTCTGCAAACTAGCCGATAGATTTGGCCACACACACAATGCATGTCACATATTTGCTTTACACGTATATCACTGTTCAGTTGCCCACCTCACGTATTGTTACTCTTCTATCCTAAGGGGATCACATTTTATTCCCATTACAATTTTGGAGTTTTGTTTCTGTCAAAGATATTTTTTCTTGGCCAATTCTCTCGTGGCCTTATAAACTCTAGTTCAGTTACTTTAAATATGTTTTATAGAAATAAGAAAGATTTTAAAACTCGTTAACTCAAGTGTGATTCTACATCAAAGGCTCTTATTTTTTCAGTAAATATAGCATACTATTGTGTGCACAAAAAGAATTTTGCACTTAGTAATCTATGGAATTGGACATACTTAAAAAAATATTTCATGATACTAGATGCACAAAAAATA
>JANTPZ010141034.1:0-51221 GCA_025593235.1 Vachellia pachyceras | reverse complement strand
GCATCACAAGATAATACATTTATTTTTTAAGTTAAAGCAATTCTCAAACTCTATAAGCATAAATCTATAATTTAAAAAATTGTCAAAATTCTTAAATAAATTTCCTTTTAATGAACATACCTAAAAAAAATTCCACTTCGACCATAATGGATCATAGCATATCCAACTCTCACTGAGTTTGTTGGAGATACGAATAGTGATAACCTTTTTAACTTTTATATATTTTAAAGCAACATTAATTGAATAGTTTAGGTGATACTGTAATTTGTAACTTTGTATATCTTGTAGCTTCCACCTATATTATCCACTTTGCTTACCTATATTAGATGAGTTCTTCATGCATGATGAGTTCTGTATTGTACCATAATTATATGTAAAATAAAAATATCAAATATAATAGTAGGTGTCATACAAATAAAATAAGGATTGCATTTTAAAAAACTATCATCTTATAATTCCTTACGTTTTTAGCGGTGAGGAAAATTGTTCACTTGTGGCTTGTAGCTCTACCAATTAACGGCTTATATCGTTCAAAGACGGAAGTAGTCAGTAAGCATTTCTAAATAAAAAATTAAGCAGAAAAGAAATAAAATGACAAGAGTAAAAGTTTGTTTTAGTGTTTAAAACATAAGTCTACTTTTTAAAAAAACACATATAAGCTCAAATTAGGAAACAACTTTTTAAACATAACAATGTATTTAGTGATAGAATCTGAAACCGCCAACATCTAATTTGTTGGCATTAATATACACATTTCCTATTTATATTTGCATTTTATGGCCACGATTACATTATAGCACTTTTTTTGTTAACACGTTCCATACATTCCATGATCCCACTAGCATTTTACACGATGCCTTCAGCTGTAGTGGGGTCATCTATCTGTGTGTGTGTGTGTGTGTAAGGCCTCTTCCCTATAAGACAACACGTGTGTGCTTTTAACCACACGTTGGTATCAACTCTCTGCTTACAACAAATTTAAGTTTACATCTTTATTTCAACTGGTTGTCATGAATTCTTTTATGGAGATGTCTCTAAAAGATATAGATAGGGAATGCTACCACACACAACACATATGTGCATCAGTTGTTCGAGTCTTTGAGGATATTGAATTCACATATGAAGGCGAGGTTAAAACCTTTAACTTCATCTTGGTGGATAGAGAGGTAATATTTCCTTGAATCCCTTTTTAAAACGTCAATTTGTTTACTCCCGATGTCAACTATTTAGTTTCATATCATGCAGAGGACAAAAATTCAAGCGTTGGTTATAGATCCTGAAGCAATAAAGAAATTCAAGATGATTGTTAGAGAAGGGAGATGATACTATTTCCAAGGTTTTAGGACAATTGATAGCTACACAGTGTTCAAGCCATGTGCCCATGATTTTGTTATTTTCTTCAACAAATATTCAAAAGTACTTCTATATGAAGGAAATGATATATCCACTAATGCTTATAATGTTATTCGCCTTGATACGCTAAAAAGACAGGAACCGTCACCAACCTGCTTAATAGGTAATAAGCTACTAACAGCAACATACGTTGTACAAATTGCTGATTTTACATAATAGGAAAAACATGTATGCTGATATATTTCTTGCCTAGATGTTTGGGGGTTCATCATTGACTTCGGTCCACTTAAACTTTTTGAGAATGGAGATTCTTTTATGTCTACTTTGAAGCTGAAATTGTCAGATTGCAGGTATAACCCTCCCACCATGCATATTTTAAAAATCCTACGTTGTGGTGTATGACCATAGTTCATTCATGCAGGGGTAACAGTATCAAGTGTCTTTTGTTTGATGATGTGGCAAATAATACATACAAGAGACTTGTTAAAAGCATGGACAAAATAACTGCGTTGCTGGTTCAATTCTGCAGGGTAGTTAAATATGAAGGTATTGAGTTAAAGACAGAAATGTACACTTATCATGTATATATGAAAGCGTAATCACTTGTGTTATCACGATTTTGTTAACCTTTTACATTTACATTGCAGGAAAAGTGGTCATTCACAGTTATAAGAACATAACTAATGTGGTCATAAATCCAGTCCAGTCAGAGCTAAATTGATACAAGCATCTATTGAGAAACAACATATAGGCTGTAATTATGAAATGACCAACATCAGACACTTTGTTGTATCACCTTAAAGGAAGGCATGCAGTTTTATTATGTTTATTACTTGCTACATCTACATCATGTCATTGTGAATAGTTAATATATGCCTTCATCATGAATTGGTTGCTTTGCATCAAAGCTTGTGTAGGTATCCCCAAGATGCGTATCCTCAACTGAAGTTATTAAAATTGTGTGCTATTACTTTCATAATATATTAATTAAATCTTTACAGCAGTAAATATATTGATGTTGGCGTAACTACTCTTTAATAAATGAAGCCAAATAATTATTAAATATACCATATAAAATTCAATTAGTAATAATTTGGCGTGTATTGTATTTTGTCACCCTTTTGGATGAATTATCTATATAACAACGTAAAAGTAGTTTCAAAATAAGGTATGCCTTGAATGAATGCCATGTGCCTTTGGTTTTCTATTTCTTTTATTTTCAAAACCCTTTTATTAAAAAGGATAAGAATTCCAGGTTGTAGAAGGAGAAAAATTTATGAAACATTTTTTAAATAACAAAGTTAGAAAGACAAAATAAGAAAAAGCAGAAAATTATTTCCATCAACTGCTCGCCCTAAATATTAGTCTTTGCACTAAAGCATAAGTGATCTTATCACCACTCGCAAGGCTTAGCATTCAAGGACATCCCTTATGATGCATTCCTTTCTTTCTAAAATACTAACTACTACTTAATGCTCAAGTCGATTTGGTATTTTATTGGCACTAATATATGAACATTTTTCTCACGTATGTACAAAATATGACTAAATACACATCGCTAATATTGCGTAGGCTATTAGTTGCTACAAATAAGGATGTGTGTGTACATATATCCGATAACATTTCTATCCATTTAATTGTGATAAAAACAATATTGTGGGATTGGAAAAAAAAACACTTCCATGAAAAGTAAATATTTTAGTATTAAAAACATATTCATTTTAGATACTGTAAGTCCATAATGTGGATAGTATCGACTCAATAGGTTTACCACAAGTTAATTGTAGGGCAATTTATTGGGTTAAAGAGTATATTTTATATCTATTTAATAATTTATTTTATAAATGTTATAAAAGCATTATAGGCACATTTACGCGTTTATTGTTCTAAATGTGTCTAGTTGCAGCAGTTTGAAATTTCTAAACTACACTAAATTACATGCCTAAAATATAGGAGACATTTCAGGCTGTACGTGGTGAGTATATTAGTGGCATTATTATGTATTATTTAGCTTGTAACTATAAGTAGTCAATGTATTAATTACTGCTTCAAACGCTTATTTTAAGTGCAAAATAATTCATTCATTACCTTGTAACGTAAATTGCTACCATTTGAAATGAAATTTTATGTGGTGCATTTGTTAGTTGAATGAGTTAAAAATAATAATTAAATGTTGTGGTTGGATTTTTATGTATGACATCTAGAGTTCTTTAAAGTATTCCTATGTTTTTATAGAAGTGTATACCATATATAGTAACGCAGTTTCAAAATTGGAGGAAACAGTGTCAATCAAATTTCTTAATTTTAAATTCATGGTAATTTTAATCCTCTGTAAAGTAAAATTAAATCCTCTATTTATCCATAATAAAACCTTCCATGTCAGAAAATACGTGGTGTGTTTTAGTTCTCGATTAGTATGGGCTGCTTTTTAAGATCATAGTCGGTGCTAACCTTGTCGAAGTTAAACACTACAAAAAGTTAAACAACTGGACAAGTTCCATGTAGTCCCAAAAAAGGGTATAACCGTTTCACACTAATTTATAGGGAGTAAGCAGCAACTATACATTACCCTCATATGAATGACTTTAAAATGATATGGCGGTTACTTATTTTCTAATACACGTGTATTTATCTCCCTAGTTGCTCTTCTATATAGATACATATTTAGTTTATTATCTGTAATTTGAAAACTTCATTGTCCCGTCCACAAAAAGTGCACACACGTCGTCCACAAAAAGTGCACAACCGTTTATTTCTTTATTTATGTTTCTCGTTCCCATTTTAGATTTTAAATGTTATATAATAACATATAAAAATATGTTTATATTTTTCGGCAACCCCACGATCAGAATATTAAATAATAGAAATAGTCAAAACATATGTGGTTAGTTACTGCAAATAAGGATTTATATATCCGATAATATTTTTATCCATTTCATTTTGATAAAAAGGATATTTCTGAATTGCAAAACCCCAAAAATCACTCCCATATAAACATTTACATGCGAAATGAATATTTCAATAATAAACACATTCATTTTGGATATTATAGCTCAATAGTGTGGCTATTTTGTATTTATTCAATAAGTTAACCGCAAGTTTATAGTTTAATAATGTATTTTGTATATATTTAATAATGCATTTTATAAATATTATATAATCATTGTATAGGCACTTCTCCACACTTATTTTCTAAATTGTGTCAAGTTTTGTAATTTGAAATTTCTAAAACTACACTAAACATTGAACAAAGTTTCCAATCACACACACATACACACTTCTGCACAGCAAAATAAAGCGTTTACCTCAAGTGAACATTTAGAGATGATATTTATCTATAATTAAACTTGCAAATAGCAAAACAATGCCCACGAACTGCAATTGTTTATCGCAATAAAACAATGCCCAATAACAATAAAACGTTTATTGTAGGCGTTATATGATGTTTTATTTAATTGCGAAAATGTAGAGCACCAAAAATGGTGTTGCTTGGACGTGCTGCATTCTTAATGTATTTAATGCTTTATTAACTCTCAACCCAAAAAAAATTCTTCCTAATTTTTAGACTTAAAGGAATGCTTTCAATTTGTTCTATTTATTTCATCATATTAATGGGTTGGACAACCTATTAAAGTATCTGCATATTTTTCGAATTTTAAATGAAAGAATATGGTCTCAATTTTCATTATATACATCAGTCATTGAACGAAATGGATAAGAATTTTCAAAGTTAATTTGCCTTGTGCCATGCATATTAGCTCAATAAATGCTAGGTTCTTTACATTCACGGTCAATGAGAACATGCAATGGATGTAGTTGGGAAAGGGGTGAACACATTTTTAGGGAAGGGAGGAGTGGGGCTAAATATTTAACCATTAAAGGGATGCATCATAAGTTGCACACGTATCATTCAAAACAATACAGTTATGAAAGTAATGGCCACGTAGGAAAGAGTGCCATTGTGGGATACAATTTGAAATTCTAAAATAAAAGTTTAAATTTTAATGTAAAACACTTGTAACAAATGTTAATGGAGCAGTTGTGTGGAATTTTGGGCAGTTTCAAATTTTAGATACTACACTAACTTAAATGCCTAAAAAGTAGGAGACATTATAGGATGTACATGGTAAATATATTAGTTAGATTATCATGTACTATTTCAATTGTAAAAATAAGTGGTTAATCTATTAATTGCATACGGAATTTTGTTAAAGGTGGGATAATGTAGCTTTTGATGTTAAATATAGATATATTTCACAGCAAAATTGATATGATGCTGCTGGAATAAGATAACAAAATTTCTTATTATAGAGATAGGTTACGTGTTCTAAATATAGTGAAAATACAAAAAAAAAATCCATAATAATGATATACTATAAGTTAGATATGTGAAAATTGGTTACATTTTTATTGGTGATGGAAGAAGTAGGGAAAATTCATTCATGTCAATGAAAATGTGCAATGTATGTAGTTGGGAAAGTGGTGAACATATTTATAGGGAAGAGAGAAGTGTAGCAAAATATTTAACCTTTAGAAATACGTGTCAAGCAGGGTTTATTTTTAGTCTTCCACTTTTTTATATGTTTAAATGTTTTATAAAACATATAAAATATCTATATGTTTTGCAATCACCTCACTCCAAAATATTAAATAATTATAGTTTAAATGTATGTGGTTAGTTGATGCAAATAAGGATATATTACCTTCATAACAAACCTTCCTCCGCAAATTGAAATATTGTTTGTTTATTTTTTCCTTCCCCATTTTTTAAGGATTCAAATTTTATAATTTTAAAAGCGTGTGCTACAATATTTTAGAAAGTTGCAAACACAGATATATATCTTTGTATAGAGATATAAAAAGTTTATCTCAAATTAACATTTAGAGAGTCCTTTTCTAAAATGCCAATAATAAAACAATGGCCACTTACTAATTCAACTGTTATTTTAATTGAATGTAAAAGTTTTATTTTATTGTGATAATGACGTGCAAAATGGATTGCCATACCACTTGAACAACAAATTAGATTAGCTTAATAACTAAAAAAGCTTTAGAACGGCGTAAGTTTACAAACTGAAAATACAACACGTTAAAACGAACATAATATCTCATCAAACAAATACAACACAAGTAAACATATAAAAAATTACGGAAACAAAAAACTCAAAATACCTAAAATTGCGTCAAAACAACATACGAACCTAAAAAAGCTAAACTCGACAACACATGCTCCTAATTATCTAGACAAATCTTGCTTTTCGTCTTGCGGCGACGTACAAAAGTTGCACCGCATTCGTCAGTTTCAGAATCACCAGAGGGAACGCTAGCCGAAGCATCACCTTGGAAACCAACAATGAGTTTCTTGGCGGGACAGTCATTGCTATTATCACCAACAGCGACCAACTCATCTTTGCCACAGGACATATTGTCACACATCTCAAAGCTTTTAGATATGCCCTTTTCAGTAGCATCAGACACAACATCACAAGAAGAAGAAATTATATTTTTGCTACCACTCGCATCAATAACAGATGAATGTGTACCTTCTGAGTCGAGAAGGCTCATGTCAATTTCCTGTAAAAAACTCTCACTAACAATGAACTTATACAATTGTTTATAACATGAATGTAAACATAACAAAGATATGTAGGAAGCACCTGCTCTTCTGTTGGCTCAGCTAAACCATCCTCTTTGACAGCCACATCTTGCAAAGAATTTATGTAGGTGTCAATAATGGTTGTATCACCTGTCATACGGACAACAATACACGTGCTTGACCAGCCCCTAACATACCCTTCAGGAATGCGCAACTTAAACAGATATCGCTTCCACAAAATTTTATCAAACACATGCTTGGGTATGCCCTCATCCATCTCAACCTGATTCAAACCAAACACACACAAAAGTATAATGAACATCACCCTTTAAAAGTAAAATTTAATCCAAGCCAACAAAATGTATCCACATACCTCTTGTGTAACATGTTTAATAACCATGCGCTCCTTTAGCTCAGTAGCTGATCATCCAATTAGTTTTGAAAACTCACAATCAAAAATGACAATATCAACTGACCCAGATTCGTCCGTGGCCTCACAATGAACCATGAATCTAAGCAAACATAAATCCAAATATCAACACGTAATAATCATTAACTATTTATTCGTTGATAGCATAAGAGTACAATACATTAATTACCTTGGCACAACCGCTTTCACAATAGTGCCGCACTTTTCACAAAAAAACCCATCCCCATCTGGCACTACCTTCTTTCCACAATGCTTACAAGATACATACATCCATGGTCGATCGGGACATACATCAACAATATCAGCTAAGCAAACAGGCATGGCATCCTATATCACAATACCATAACACAAGACAACACAACGATAGTACATTAGACATAGTTGTATAGATAAGGCCATATAGTATGAACCATAGGTAAAACGCACCATAGGTCCAGAACGAAGTTCTGCTATCCTCCTACGATCATCCACCATCATGAACTCCTCAGCAACAGACAAAGTTGGTTGAGCGGAAATATGTGATGGCAATAAGTCCATTGCAATCCTAGAAGCTTTCAACCTATACGTTGATAACCTTGACATCACATTTGCAAGAACAACCTTAACACGTATGTAAATTGAATAATGGAAATCGTGGGCATACTTCATGAGAAAATGTTCCACCTCCGGGATTGTAGGATTGACCAATAACATAGAAGCATACATGGAGTTGGAAACCCTTCTCTTTGCTGTAAAAGCAAAATGACCTCCATTATACATATACAAAGTGTGGCGTATCATTAGATTTTAGAGTAAAGATGGATAAGTCACTAAATTGGATGAAATATCATAGTTTACATACACTTAAACTCTCTCACTCTGCACAGTTGGATAATCAAAACAGTTGGTCCACTTTTTTCTCCATGAGTTAGTTGCAAAATTTGATCAGCGAATTCACCCCATAATGTGCACTCAAGCTTAACCCTTCTAAAACACACAACCATAGGTAAAGGATAAAGAAACATAACATAGAAAAAGTATAAGATAACATGTTATACACAATAGCATGCTTAATGGGAAGAAATGCATTATATCAGTTTACTCTGGATCGCATAGCTCTATGTCAAGCCGATGCTGAGGGTGCCCATTGACAATGCACTCATCACGATCCCCGATTGCGGTCAATAATCCTATAACGTCTACAAATGGATTCCAAATGTGGGTCAATACAATGCATATGCAAGCATACAACACCCAGTTGAAATAGCAATCTCACCAACTAAGAAACAATCATCTACATTTGTGGCCAAAATTTGAGAGAAAGAAGTGAATGAAAATCCAAATCGATCAATGCGTCCATCATCAGGGAATGGACGAACTGATGTAGAGAACATAAAGTTTGCCCTATAAGAGTGACTTGTTATCCTATAAGAGCCAGTGACAGGTGACACATAAAAGTAGGAAATAACATGTCATTCCCTCTCTAAAATGATTTTTGTGGCGTTGAACAAATGCACCCTTAACGGTCGCGTGTACACTATCACCCTAAAAGAAACCAAAGAAGCAATTAACACTAAAAAATCGAAAAAAAATGCAAGAAGTAACTATTCCTTACAGCATCATCCAACAACAACAACTCAATTGATGAAACCTCTTCTTGCGAATAGCGACTGGGCATAGTCCACATTCGGACAACGCGAACCTTTATCCTCCAATTTTGCCTACTTGGGTTGATAGCACGAACAGGATCAAATGAGATTCCCATGACTTGTTCACGTAGCCAAGAGAAAGTAAAAAACCCAAAGTGAATAGCATGTTCGTTTTGTGCCATGCAAATCACATATTTATACATGTTGGGAAGAGCAAATGGTTTACATGTCCTGAAACCACCCACTACATCCACTAAGCTAGTAACCACCCACTATATCCACCAAGCTAGTAACCACCCACTACATCCACCAAGCTAGTAACCACCCACTACTTGTGATGAAACATAACTTGAAAATATTTACTAACCACCTATTTAAAATATGTAACCTGAAAATATTTACTAACAGTCATTTCGAAAATTAATTTTTACGTGTATATAATATACATCAAATATTTAATAACAGCCATTTCGAAAACTTGAAATATATGTGGTTTGAAATATATAAATTCACCTGTTCAAATATGAAAAATTAGGATGTTCAAATAGATAACTCCCCCATCTTGTAAAAATAAGTGGATATGTGAAAATTGGTTAAATTTTTATTGGTGATGAAAGAAGTAGGGAAAATTCATTCATGTCAATGAAAATGTGCAATGTATATAGTTGGGGAAGTGGTGAACACATTTATAGGGAAGAGAGGAGTATAGCAAAATATTTAACCTTTAGAAATATTATAAGTTAAATTTTTAACTTATAATAAAAATTATAAGTTCAATATGCAGTGCGTTGATGTTTTGGATGCACACTTATTTCATAATCGATATATAAAAATGTGTGGCGCATTTTTAAATATATTCCTGCTATTTAAGGATTAAGATTCGATGCGCAGAGATACAAACGTCATAATAAATAAATAGGAATATTCTGGGGGAAGTTTATATAGGTGAATATACTGTTGTTTGAGTAAATTTTAGGAGGCAATTAAAAACAAATAAATTATGAAGCAATTAAAAACGGGAAATAAATTACAAAACAAAACGGTTGAGAAATTAGGTACCACATTATTAGGAGAGATGGCCATTGTGGGATACAATTTGAATTTTCAAAATAAAAGTTTAAATTTTAATCTACAACAATTTAGCAGAAATATATTTGGAACGGTTGAATGGAAGAGACACCAGGCTATGTGGCAAGCAGTTGCACAAATAGGAAACTATTTAAGTTTTTAAATATACGTATTAATTAAAATTCAAAACAAATTGTAAGAAGTGATAATGGGTAACGGTTGAGGGGATAAGAAGACATGCCATATAAATAGGAGCTTAGTTGGGAAAATGGTGGAAGTGATAAAACTATCTAAGTTTTAAAATAAAAGTATAAATTTAATTTTAAAAGAAACTGAAAAAAGTGCTCATGGAAAACAGTTGTGTAGAAGCATGTAAACTGCCACATGTCAAGCAGGGGCCTGCTGTGGTCTCTGCTTTAAGATTGTCAAAGTTCTTAAATAAAATTCCTTTTAATGGACATAACTAAAAAAAAATTCCACTTCGATCATAATGGATCACATCATGTGCAACTCTCACTGGGTTTGTTAGAGATACAAATAGTGATAACCTTTTTAACTTTTATACATTTTGAGGCAACATTAATTAAATAGTTTAGATGATACTGTTGTTTATAACTTTGTATATCTTGTAGCTTCCACCCATATTATCCACTTTGCTTACTATATTAGATGAGTTATTCATGCATGGTGAGTTCTATATTGTACCATAATTATATTTAAAATAAAAATATCAAATATAATAGTATGTGTCATACAAATAAAATACCCAATATTATTGTCAAAAATATTTTATATAATAAAATAAGGATTGCATTTTAAAAAACTACCATATTAAAATTCCTCACTTTTATTAATAGTTATAATATTATCTATTCATCCCGTGCATAGCACGGGCAATAGACTAGTTAACCCTGACAAGAAAGACCACTCACCTCAGTAACTGGGTTCAATTTACAAACAAAAAGCACATTGTCAGGAGGCTTGATCTCAGCATCAGGAATATCTCCAATCTAAAATAAGGATGACGAGAGAGTTACAAATGGGATCATCATCACAGATAACGACAAAAATAAATTGCATCATATACTTACACTCTCAAGTACAACAGCCCTGGAATGTGCTTCCTTTGCCCCAATAACTTCCTCAAGCTCTGCAGGATCTAATTGTTCATCCATAGGCACCCAATCATCTTCAAGCCGCACTTCATCAAGAATCTAGTAAATCACATTAATTTGCATTTAAAAAGATATTACTACCAAAGAGTCAGAGAACATAAAATGGAATCAATCACAATGAGGTTGAATTGGCAGCAAATGCATAACGCAGTTTTAAATTTATGAAGCCAAACCAAATATCAGTGCCCACTTATAACCTCGTTAAGTAAACAGAAAAATGATTACATGATTTTGCATAAAAAAGGGTAAACCATTACAACTGTACAAACAAGCTCGCAAAACATAGAAGCTCCCTTCAAGAAACCGTGAAAGAAACATACCAAAGAGAGGCCAACAAATGGACTGCTTATATACCGAAGGACCAAAACAACAGGGAGAACAAATAAATTTTCTTTTCACATAAATTCAATTTTAGCAACAACAAAAAAAAGTCTCCACAAACAATCCTTGCTATGCTGAAAAGTAGCTATGTCAATTGTTCTCTTGGTTTCAAGCCACGCATCTGGTTCTGCAATCAACTATTATCTCATCTTTTGGCTTCCCTTCTGGTGAAGCGTCAGGAATGAACTCAGCTAGCTGAGGAGGATCATCAAAAGGATCATCTAAGATGTAAGTGTGCTTGATTCTGTTCAAGCAATTCAGGAAGATAAATAAATTACATCTCAAAACGAATGCGAGCCATTGTAAGGGGCAGAAAGTACAAATACAATCAAGTTAATATATCAGTAAAATGAAAATACAGAGTAGAATGTATTAAAACCAGATATTTTTATAAGGCCTCCCACTCTCCATCCACATAAGCCTCATTTATTCTAGCCAAAGTGTCAAGTCCTTCAGCTACCTCACCAAAAACCTGCAATAATGGACACATCTCATAAAAAGTAAACAGGACTAAACTAATACTTTCATGGGAAGGATTCGAAAGGGGTAAAACTTGTGAATTAATGCATAAGTGAAACAAACTAGGCCCAAGTTTTAATCTTCATGATACATGAGAAATTTAAAAGTATATTATTCAATTAATAGACATCCCCTTACACGTTTATCATCCCCTACTTGTACTAATAAATAACTAACCAACCACCCTTCTTAACCACAACCACTAACCCACCATCACTTTCGACGTTTCATGCTCAATGGCCTTCTCAAACCCTATACAATGCTTTATTAAAATTTTTCACCCTGGCACTTGTGTGATGGTGGTTCACTAATCAAGTTCATCTACAAAGATGTTAGGTTTCCTTAAAACTCCTTGAATGGAGGTAGAAAGGCAATTATTAATAAGATGCCATAATGCAATTAATGTGAAGGAGCTTAAGAGAAGGAAATGAAAAGGCATATATTCCATGAGAAACAACAACCAGCTTAACAGAAGATACAAATACAACACATTTCAAATGATTAAGTACTGGAATCAGCAGGCACTGACACGATTTTTCTCTCATAATCTTCCGAAAAGTTTTTGAAACATATTGAACATCTTTTCGAGATATTATCAACATACAATCACTGATAAGGAAACATTGATACAGGAATCCTTGTTTAAAAAAAAAAAATCACTTGGAGAGGCGAAAACCTTTACACTCTGCGACTCGAAAGAGACTAGTCTCAGGTATTCAAAGTTACTTGCAGGCCACTTTGGTACCTCACTAAAAAAGGGAAGTAACACCCTAAAGTTCCAGTTATGTTTGTACTAAAATTACTACCTACCTTATCTCTTAAGTCTTCACTTGGTAAAAATAATGTAAGATGAATTGTGCAAAATACTAGGGCAATAATATAATCTCATACTAATTGTGTAATCATAGGAAATGGGGTTCAAAAACCAATCATAATTAGTTTCCAACCTTAGAGTACTCATTTCTAAATTCTAAATACATAAGCCTCTAGAGATGCCCCATTTTGAGAAAAGAAGAATTACACACTCCCCACATAGACAAGTTTAGATATTTATCTAAAATAATATGAATGACAATGTTACGTAAATATGAGTGGACCTAGGAATTAGTTATGTCAGTTACAAGTTAGTTATATTCGGTTGTGTGAGTGACAATTAGCCTAGCATACGATATAAATAAGGGACTTAGGACTCAACTGTATGTAATGTGTTACCTATAGAAAAATTAATCAGACTTAAATTCTACTTCTAACCTTCTCTGCCTCTCTCAATCTCCTACTCTCTCTCTCTCTCTCTCTCTCTTCTCACTACTTACACTTTTACATACACCAGACGAAAATGATGCTTAATGAGTTAATTTACCACCCTTATTTCACCCGCATTTTCTTTTAGATCCCTTCAGAAGGATTTCTAGCCTTCATTTGATTTAAATTAGGCCTCAATTCCCCAATCACTTCCTCTCTCTCTCTCTCTCTAATTCATTTTCCCTAGCTAATAATGAACATCTTTACTTTCTGAAAGCAAAATTGGCAAAAACGAACTATCAATGGCTATTACTATTATAAAAAGGTAAAGCAGGTTCCTAATCCTATATTGTATACTATCACGAAAACATCGTTATGGTGCCCTGCCCGCATCCTGCTGAGGAAAGGGGAGGGGTGGTTAAATTACAGAGGAAGAAAAAAAGAGGCCATAATATCTAATATATAGAATTCAACATTTTCCGTTAACATTCAACACAAGGATATAACTATGCGCAGTGTGTTGGCCAAAAAAAGTTGTACTCAGCGATGCAACTGAAGCTCAGCACAAAATACTTACAGTGTGCTTTCCATCAAGATAATCAAGATTATCACGCAGGGTGATGTAGAACTGGAAAAATTAAACCGAATCAATAATTATTCAAAAGCAATTTTCTACAGTAGGTTAAACATAAGAGCAAAAACAAATTCACAATTTTCCCCTTATAAGATTGACGGGAGAACACTTGAAGTAAAATAATATAGTACCTGGGAAGCATTCAAATTTTCTCCAGCACTAGCCATGGCAACTGTACCAGTCTTAGAATGCTTTAAATCAATATGAATCTCATCACTAAAAAAGCGAGCTTGATCACCATAGAGAAATCTAGATGGAAAAGTGATCTTAGAAATACTAGATCAAACTATATGTAAAACAACAATCATAAATTACAATTATAAAGCTGAGTTCCGGTTTCATACTTGTAAACAGAATCACCACCACTCCCAATTCCAGTTGGATCACCAGTCTGAGCAGTGAAATCTTTCTGAACAGTGTGAAATAGACACCCATTATAGTACTTAATCCTAGGCCAACAAGTCCAGAGCAAGAAGAATTAGTTACGATACTAAACAAATATGAGAATCCATAGGAAACCAGATTAACAAGATACAACATATAGACACCATTGTCAAGAGGTTATGCCATCAGCATTTATCGGTCTAAAGAGGTTAAGCAGTTAGGGCTTTATAAGGGTGGAGTTGAGAAATGTACAGTTGTACGGTGTAATATATGTGTTCAATTCTTCCAAGTCATATTTGACTCCTTACAACTCTCGTCAACAATTTGAATCACAATATCAAATTTATATTCCCAACACTAGAAAAGTTGATTGAAACAAGATGTTTAAAGGCCTTGCGAGAAATGTGAAGGAAAACACTTTCATGTAATTTGGTTACCGGGAAACGCTCACATGTCTCTTATTTTATGCGTGAAATTAAACAATCTATTGGAAATATAGAAAAAAAATCAGACGGCTTATAGCCAGCCATCATTGAATAGAGATCAAGTAACCAGATCGCATGTTCATAATACACCAATAGCCAGCTACACAGAAAGAGGATAAGTGACAGTAACACGGTCTTTATGTGCTATGTTTAATCCTCGAAGGACAAAAAGTATGATCTTAGCTTGCAAATATGTATCAAATGTAGAATTTGCCACATGAATAAGCACTGTGAAATACACATACTATATTATAAGCAGCAGTATTTGGGTGGGTGAAACTTACGACATCAATGTGTGGTTCAAAACCTCAGAAAGCTGTCAGAAAAACACTAAATTGCCACAAACTAGTGCCTTAACTCATATCTACGAGAGCTAGTGTCCGTTTGGCAACACGTTTGCCACAAAAAAAAAGCACGTTCAACAGTATTTTTTCGTAAAACGAGATAATCTCATCCATGTATTTACTTCGACTTGTGTAAAAATACTTCTCCACCACGTTACCAAATAGACCCACATCTTGGAATATCTTCGTTGTTAAATTCATGATGTGACAAATGGTTAATAAAGAAGTGGGGTTCTGGGTTCTGAACCAAACATTGATGTCTTAAAATCAGTAAGAGAAGAGTTGAATGGCCAGACTCGAAAACAGGTTTTATATTACATCAGAAAAATTATTAAGAAAGTATAAGAAATGTACTGAAGGGATGCGGAGACTCACTTGCAAAGCTTCAAGAAATTTTTACTCGTCAAGGGGCATTTATCGGAGTACAAATCTACTACTATGTCTCCTAAGCTCGTGACAATTAGAACCGACATCTCCTTCCCCTACTTCTGCGAAAATGGAGAAGCTTTCCGAGTTCAGCGTGAGTTACAGGGTGAAATTTTTACCCCCGAAGAGAGCCGTCGAACACGAATAGCCGAGAGAGAAGGTGGGCTGCAGTCTAACTTGTTTAACCGAGAAAGATTAAGACAAGGCCAAGAGATGAAGCAGGAGCGACTAAGCTAAGCCGAATCGTCTCCTTCAAAAGGATGTATACGGTGCATTCAAATCTCTCTATTCTCTCTCTTTGGTAGATTTCTTCCTTAGTTTCTTTCTTCCCGTGCCCTAATCCTAGGAAAAATTAATTTAATAATGGATTAAAGTGTAAAAATATGTCATCTCTTGCCAAGAGAAAGCCCACCATATGTTTTGGAAGATGTAAATCTAGTTATAACGGATATCTGTCTTCATTCGAATAAAGCGTGTGTTCTTTAAATAAAAACCTTATCTTCTGGACAAAACTCATTCGTCTTAAAATTTCATTAATCTATACACTAAAAACCCTTCCACCTTTCAGCTCAAAGTTTCATGGTTCAACAGTGACTACACACTCATATTACTGTTCATAAGGATTTGCCGGCTTCGTTAGACGGCTTCGTTGGGCTCCGTGCGTTTTTGCTTCCTTAAGTCAGCATCATATCAATCTATACACTAAAAACTCTTCCACCTTTCGGCTCAAAGTTTCATGACTCAACAGTGGCTACACACTCATGTTACTATTCATAAGGATTTGCCGGCTTCGTTGGACGGCTTCGTCGGGCTCCGTGCGTTTTTGCTTCCTTAATTCAGTCTGACAAACAAAAATGCTTTTTCCCTTGCATTTTATCTTCCAAAACGCTCAGCACAGGGCACATCATCATATACAAAACGCATACAAAAAAAAACTTATCCCTTCGTTTTTATCTTGAAATCGCTCGGAGCATCATCATATACAAAAAAATGATTTTCCCTTGCTTTTTATCTTGCAAAACGCACAGCATAGTGCTTCATAGTCTTAAAAAAATAATTGCAATCATATTTTATTTTTAGCTTGTAATCGCTCAGCTCATCATCATATACATAAAAAATGTTTTTCCCTTGCTTTTTATCTTGCAAAACGCTCAGCATAGTGCTCAGCAAAGATCAAGGATGAAAATGGCATCATAAAGTGCCCTCTTTGCAAGAGAAAACCTAATTCCATTGAGCCTAAGTATATGGCATTACTTCATATAGTCAGCAAACTATCATAATTTTATGCTTATCATGGTTTATTTCCGTTCAGGTTGAAGCTCCATTACATTGTTGTCGATGACAGTAGAAGTGCATCACGTTAAATGGGTCAAACCCAAATCAAAAGATTTTGATTCATATGATGGACTTAAATTCATCAGAGACAAGATTGCCTTTCCGCTGCGCAGAAGACAATTTCCAGTGACTTTGTTATTTGCTGTGACTATCAACAAAAGTCAAGGTCAATCTCTGCGACATGCAAGCTTGTACCTGTCAAGACCTTACTTCAGTGATGGCCAACTATATGTTGCGTTGTCACGAGTTAAGAGCATGGAGGGCCTTAAAATTTACGTTCCAGAAAATATTGATAGAAGGAAAACAACATGTAATGTCATCTTCAAAGAGATTTTTATGAATGTTCAACTGTGAAACCCTATATAATTTAACAATAGCCATGTACTTAATTGCAATGTTCACATGACTGTGCATTAAATCATTGTCATTTTACTCATGTTAGCACTTTCTCCATCTCCAATGTATGTGCACATGGTTTTTAGCTTGGACAACAATTTTGTACCATGTTAGATCAATGAAGTCTTGATCTAAGTACATCCTACAGCACATCGCGCGGGTATGTCACGCTAGTTATTCGAATAAGAAAATCATTCATTCAAATGATCATCTAAATTAAGTATCAAGTCAACTTCAAAAGTCGTAACTTCTTCGTTCCATCTCCAAATTTGTCAAATGACCTATCCTTGAAAAGCCCTTTGAGTCTACTTTCAAATGAAAGAGTTTTGAAATCAATTAGATGCATTGTTCAAGAGATATCATGAAAAAACTGAACATATATCAGGAATAAACGTATTCCTGATATATATTTTGTTTTTTGATGATATATCTCAATCCAAATATCCAATAGTTATGAAACTTACCTCATTTGAAAGTAGACTCAAAGAGCTTTCTAAAGATATTTTATTCATTAAATTTGGAGTTGAAACGAAGATGTTACAACGTTTTGAAGTTTATACTTAAAACTGTTAGAAACTATGCTTTCTAAACCGTAGCTAGAAGCTTCGTTTAGAAAGCAACCATTCTAAACTGTAGCTATGGTTTAGAAAGCATGGTTTCTAAATTATTCATACAATGGTGTAAAAGTCGAGACCCATTCGAATGAGTTTTAGATTCATGAAAATAAGCGCTTTATAAAGTCTAATTTCAAAATGTTGTAACTTCTTCATTTGAACTCCAAATTTGACAAATAACATATCCTTGGAAAGCCCTTTGAATCTACTTCTAATTGAGAAAGAGGTTTAAAATCAATTAGATGTGTGTTTTAAGAGATATCATCAAAAAACCAAACATATATCAAGAATAAATGTATTCCTAATATATGTTCAATTTTTTGATCATATCTCTCAATCCAAATATCTAATAGCTATGAAACGTCTTATTTGAAAGTAGACTCAAATATATTTCCAACGATAGTTCATTCGTTAAATTTGGATTTAAAACAAAGAAGTTACATTTTAAAGTATATACTTAAAACTTTTAGAAATGTTTTCTAAACCGCTATGATTTAGAAAGTATGGTTTCTAAATCGTTCATACAACGGTGTAGAAAGTCAAGGCTCATTCGAATGAGTTTTAGGTTCATTCGAATGAATTTTAGGCTCACGAAAATAAATAGTATAAGATGTGAATTGGACATTATAGCCAGCAAGAGTTTAGGGCAATCAGAAAATGACAATTCAATTGCATTAAATCCCATATTTTAAAATCATCTTGCCTAAATGTAATAAATAGTATAAGATGTGAATTTTACTGTTAAGAATTCAATCAATGGTATGATTATATATGTAGAAAGAGGGGACTAAGATAAATTTTCTACAAAATGCCCTACCATCACCTCACCCTCAATAATAAAACAACCCTGTTATTAATCATATCAATGGGAGTGTGTGAGTGTATACATTGCCCTTGATATTAAGACAATAAGTTCTCCATGTCATTTGGAATATATATAATGAGAAGGGAATGTGAGAGAAAGGAGAGTGTCTAACCACAGTGACAGTACCACATATTCAATATTTATAACTATTTCTAAGGTCTGCTACAAGTGATGCAAAGTGCAGCTTTAATCAAATTGCCCATTTTATCTATGAGAATATGAGTAACCAAAGTAAGCTTCATGAAATAATGTAATGACCATACAAATTCTGTGAATTAGAGTATTAAAGAGTAAAGAGTAACTATAGTGTAATAACCAAAGTAGGCTTCATGAAATAGTGCAAGACAGTAAGCTACATGTTACGAGGGGAAAACTATTTCTTGAGACAAGAGACTAATTCAAATAGTTTTTCACTTTAACATATTTCATGAAATCAATGTAATGTGAACTTTAACTTTATAAGGTAAAGGAAAGAAAACGTGAAAAGTAATATGCAATAAAGGAAATCATTACTGATATTGTCAGAATAAAGTATCAGAAGATGTTGGTAGCATAAAAGATCATTACCAAACTAAGTGGCAGCATAAACAAAGAGCATAAAAGATCATTACCAAACTATTAGCACAAACCCGATCCAAGCAAACCTTCAAGGATCTCAGGACTTAAGCTGTTAGGGAATAAATATGCTGCAGTAAAAGAAGAGAGCCCATCACAGTAGATTCAAATTTACTCATGCACAACTCCAAAATGCATGGTTTTGTAAAATATTAAATCTGAAAGACTACATCTTATATCATAACAACACACTTCAAGAATGATAGAAAGAGTACATGTACAAGGTTAAAATGGGCATGATATCAAACTAATATGACTTACCTTCTCAGGCTTGCTGATACATGGAAACCAAAAAAGCCAAATGCCAAAATTCTATTCAATTTTACACCGATTACATGTGATACTCCCCTATTACATGAAAGCCAATATAAGGTTCACACTTCCCTTGCTCCAGCTACAAATACGGAAGATCTTTGCAAGGTACTCAACCGGAAGTACAATACATAGATGGTAGATCACACAGAGGGCTTTAAAAATTTCAGACTGCAATAAAATCAATAGATGATAGATCACACAGAGGCATAGGAAGTATAATACTATGGAAAAATTAAGAAACTGAGAAGGGAAAACTTCAAAATTACCTCCAATGACAGAGAAATCAACACTGCTAAGAAGTTGCTCCTTCCATTTTCTCAAACTTTCATCTTCCTGTGAAGCAGAAATAGAAAATGCATGAATGGATTTGCTTCGTCATAAAAAAAAAATTGGAAAATCATACCACCAAAGAAACATCCTCCACATCCAGCAATGTCCTGAATATTCTTCCCCTGCAATGTCAACTTGTTCCTAAACCAGCTGCTTGCTCGATGACTCAGCAGTGCCGCAGCTCAGAGCAGAGGATGAGCGATGTGAAAAGGGAATATTGTCGTGGCACGAAAACCCGTAAACAAAAATGAAAACCCTGTGAAAACAAAAAAGAAAGGAAATATTGGAGAAAGAGCAGAGGATGAGCGGTGTGAAAATGAAGAGTCGAAGGAGTAGCTCAAAGTGTCAGTGCCGTGATGGTTGTCCTCGTCGAGATATCAGTCGAAGCTCGGAGCGATGGAGGCTGTAAAGTGTTGAGAAGATGAGGAGCTGCAGCTATCTAGGGTGAGACAGATTGAAAGGGAATATTGGAAAAGAAGAGAGGGAGTAGCACGGCGGGAAATAAGTGAAATTTTTCAGGGAAGAGTATGAATTGAGTTTTTCCAACTAATGGAGGGAATGTGAAAACTTTTTGGAGGGAGTGTAACTTTTCACAAATACAAAGTAATATATTTGAATTTATCTTTAATAATTTCTTGATGATTAGATAATTTAAAGAGGATTATGCAGGCGCTCGTTAATCTTATACACTGTTTAGAGATGAAGTATTAGTCCGTACTAAATTATTCACTAATTAGACAATTTAGAAAGGATTGTGCATGTTCTCGCTAATATTTCTCGTTATTTGGAGAGGAAAAATTAATCCTCAATAATTTGATAATTTGGAGATGAATTTAATATTTCTCGCTAAATTCCTCGCTAACTTGAAGAATTAGAGAGGAATTTAACATTCCTCGCTAAATTGGCAATTTAGAGAGAAATATAAATGTCGTGGCTAATTTTCCTCACTAATTTAGAAAATTAGATAGGAATATAATATTCCTCACTAAATTCCTCGTTAATTTGGGCAATTTAGAGAAAAATATTCAAATTATCGCTAATTTTCCTCGCTAATATGTGATTTTTCTAGTGGTGAAAATTTCACTTTCGTTCATTCTTTTCCACCTGAAAATGTTAATTTTCTATAAATTTGTTTAAAAGATAATCCTAAAAAAATTAAAATACCGTTACAAAATTTATTAAAGAAATATATTATAAAAATGTACTCACTCAATGCATATTTAAATTTAAATCAACCTATTTCCATTTCAAAGAATAACTATCCTCGGAATGCACAACTTTAAATGATATAAAATTAAAAATATAATTGAATTCAAAAAATAAAGATAATTAGTCTTAACTGCCATCCAATTCACACAGTAATTAAAACATTTTTAAATCATTTGATATTGGCAAAAAACCCAATTAATCATACAATTTTATCTCCATAAGATAAATAAAATTATAACTCTCTTTTTGATAAAATATAACGATAAGATATATTAAATATAATTAATTTAACATAAATAATATATCTAAGTATCAAAAAGGTTAAAGATAATTAGTGGTAATAAAAAGATAAGATTTGAACTATATCTTATTAAAAGTCATACTACACTTAGTGCCTATATAAAGAGGATCATTAAGCATTGTAGTTCATCATTCTCAATTACTCAGTTTCTCTCTTCTCCATACTTTTATCGATTCTTCATTGACACAAACATGGCTGCCCACCATCTTCCACAAACCTCTCTTCTTCCAAATCATTCTCATTCCAATTTTTATTATCTTAGTCCAAATTTCAATAATCCCTCTCCCATCATGCCATCATGTTATGATCATCAGTTCCCTCATCATCCTTATATTTATAATCCTATCCCATGTTGGTGTTATCATCATCACCATTATGTTGTCCCTCAACTACCAATATCTTCAAGTATTCAAAGGCCACTACCCCGAGAAGATCATGAGTTGTACCCTAAGATTGTGAAGCAAGTGGAGTACTATTTCAGTCATGAGAATTTGGTCAAAGATATATTCTTGAGGAAGAAGATGGACCAGAATGGTTGGGTTGATGTGAGTGTTATTACTGAGTTCAGAAAGATTAAGGGATTAACTGACAATATATATATATATATATCACATTTTGGAAGCACTCGTCACATCTCCTACTTTGCAAGTGCGAGGATACAAGATTAGAGTATGTTATGACTGGAAGAAATGGATTCTTCCACCAAATCTTCAAATCCCAACGTAGTAATAATAATGTTGTAATTGTTTAATTATTAGGTACAACTTTTTTTCTTGAATAAATGTTTTAGCAGTATTTAGTCTATTTCGATGGTGTTTGGGAACACTTATTTTCTCATTTTTTTTCACGTTGCATATAAGTTGAGACAAAACTCCTCTTACATACTTACTATGGTTTGCGTAAAATCACTTTTTCAATAGATTCCCAAACGGGTACTTCATCGATAAAGAAAAATAATTAATAAAGTTCTTGAGTCTTTGATGGGAGCCTCACCAACATCACGACAAGCCCTATTTGTCATGAATCTTTTATTGATGAATTCTTGATCAAAGATTAAAACGGATTTATTTTTTTAGTCAAGATAAAGAAAATCAGTGAGAGTTAATCGTGAGGCAACAAATTTATGTGGAAAAAAGAATAATTAAAACAGGTCGTTTAGGCCTTGTTCAGAATGTTTTGAGTTTTAAGTTTCAAAATTTTTAAAAACTGATACTAATTTTGTTTTTAGTTTTAGTTTTTTTTTGTTTTCAATTTAAAAAAGGTTTTGTGAATTAGAAATAGATAATGTAGGTCAAGTCAACTATTCTACTAGATTAGAATAGGTGAAATAGGTAAGGTGGGTCAAGTCAACTATAATACAATTACGGTGCTACATTAGCTATATTCCATAATCGTTGAGCTAATCGATCTTGAAATGCACCCATTTGACGAATATCTCTTGCAGTTACTTGTAGCGACACATGCTCCTATATGAAATTGTTTCTATTTGATTCTTCAACTTCCAATTCAACTTTTTTATCAACATATTGTGTAAATAAATGATCATTTTGAAAGGAATCCTTTGGTATTCACACGACAACATCTATAAATTAGTTTTGACCGAAACTTGAGAAGGTCTTATTTGTATACATATAATGTAGCATAACTCTGCCTATTGTGTCATCAGTTTTCATTCCTAACTGGATTTTTGCAAGCCATGAAAAGCTAAACTAGCCCCATTTGTTGAAAACCAGAGAGCAAAGAGCCAGAAGTGAAAATAGTGAGCCTCACTATACTATGCCTTGGAAGGCCAGATCTTATACTGCCAATCCCATTTACTACTTCTAAGAAGCGTCTCTCCACACTTATGGATGGAAGCAAATACCGCTTGAAATTTACCTTCATTGTCTCTTACAACATCATTTCCGGCCTCAAATACACCAACGTTGTCTGGAAAACTGGTCTTAGAGGTGAGACCGAAGCTTCCTTTTGTGTTTTCCCAGAATGATCGAGTAACACTGTGCTAGTTACACGTTGATTGTCCTCTTTACTTTGACACTAACAGCATTCTACCTTAGATGTTTCAAGACATAATTGGGATCTACTTTCTAATATTAGTCATAATTGGGAGGGGGAAGATGAAAAAAAAATTCCCTTTCTTTTCTGAATTTTTCCATAGTATTATACTTCCTATGCCTCTGTGTGATCTATCATCTATTGATTTTATTGCAGTCTAAAATTTTTAAAGCCCTGTGTGATCTATCATCTATGTATTATACTTCCGTTTGAGCACCTTGCAAAGATCTTCCGTATTTGTAGCTGCAGCAAGGGAAGTGTGAACCTTACATTGGCTTTCATGTAATAGGGGAGTATCACATGTAATCGGTGTAAAATTGAATAGAACTTTGGTATTTGGCTTTTTTGGTTTCCATGTATCAGAAGGTAAGTCATATTAGTTTGATATCATGCCCATTTTAACCTTATACATGTACTCTCTTTTTGTCATTCTTGAAATGTGTTGTTAAGCTATAAGATGCAGTCTTGTAGTTTTAATATTTTACAAAACCATGCATTTTGGGGTTGTGCATGAGTAAATTTGAATCTACTGTGATGGGCTCTCTTCTTTTACTGCAGCCTATTTATTACCTAGTAGCTTAAGTCATGAGATCCTTGAAGGTTTGCTTGGATCAGGTTTGTGCTAATAGTTTGGTAATGATCTTTTATGCTCTTAGTTTATGCTGCCACTTAGTTTGGCAATGATCTTTTATGCTGCCAACATCTTCTGATACTTTATTCTGACAATATCAGTAATGATTTCCTTTATTGCATATTACTTTTCACGTTTTCTTTCCTTTACCTTATAAAGTTAAAGTTCACACTACATTCATTTCAAGAAATTTGTTAAAGTGAAAAACTATTTGAATTAGTCTCTTGTCTCAAGAAATATCCCCCCCCCAACATGTAGCTTACTCTCTTGCACTATTTCATGAAGCCTACTTTAGTTATTACACTTAGTTACTCTTTACTCTTTAATACTCTAATTCACATAATTTGTATGGTCATTACACTATTTCATGAAGCTTACTTTGGTTACTCATATTCTCATAGATAAAATGGGCAATTTGATTAAAGCTGCACTTTGCATCACTTGTAGCAGACCTAGCAGACCTTAGAAATGGTTATAAATATTGAATATGTGGTACTGTCACTGTGGTTAGACACTCTACTTTCTCTCACATTCCCTTCTCATTATATATATATATATATTCCAAATGACATGGAGAACTTATTGTCTTAATATCAAGGGCAATGTATGCACTCACACACTCTCGTTGATATGATTAATATCAGGGTTGTTTTATTATTGATGGTGAGGCGATGGTAGGGCATTTTGTAGAAAAAAATTTATCTTAGTCCCCTCTTTCTACATATAATCATACCATTGATTGAATTCTTAACAATGAAATCCACATCTTTTACTATTTATTACACTTAGGCAAGATGATTTTAAAATATGGGATTTAATGCAATTGAATTGTCATTTTCTGATTGTCCTAAACTCTTGCTAGCTATAATGTCCAATTGGCATTTTAAAGTTTTCATACTATTGGGGAAGGATAGATGTTATTTGAAAGCAACCAAGTATCATATTTTTGTCCTGTGCAGTAGATAAAAAAGCTATTTTGATGTTCCTATATCATATTTTTCTCCTTTGTTCACAATGTCAAGAAAGAAGGAGATGAATACGTTTGGGAAGGACTTTGAGGGATGCTCAGAATGAAGGAGATGAATACGTTGATGATGATGATTGTATTGTTTGAAGATCTTAACTTTTATCTGTATTTTTGTAAATTTGTAGTTGATTCATATTTAAAATTAGTGTGGCATTTTAACAAGTTGCCTCTTTACTTTTCCAACACTGCTACTTTCTAGCTTCATCCTTTTCCTTTCATCACTCTCTCTCAAGTTGCTTTCCCTGAACGAAACATTTTTCCCTCTTTCAAGTTTCAAATTCTACAATCTGCAGTGAGTTAGAGCTTGTTTGGCTTCCTGTTTATAAAAACCTAGGTTTTACCTCAAATCCTAGATTTTATCCAAATACTTATATTTTTCAGAAAAGCCATTTTGGATATAAAACCTCGATTTGAAACTTAAGTTTGAAAAAAGCTATTTTCTTATTAAATCACACACATTCTCCTAATAAATTTTCTCTTCCTACCTTTTATTTCTTTTTCCTACCTATTTTTTTACTTCGAATTTCATAAAGGCCAATAATTTCTCAAACATAATCTTTTAAAATCTAGGTTTTGAAACTTAAGTTGTCTCGGAATCCATAAAAGCTATTCTCCAAAATATAGGTTTTATCTTGGAATCAATAAAAGTTATTCTAAAAAAGACTTCTAAACAAGCCCTCAATTTTGAATGTCTAGGACCGTTATGAACCATTTTTTTTAAATATGAAAACCAAATTCTGTTCCCTAATTCTGCAATGTATGCTTTTTATTACGTTCTTATTAAAAAAAAGGATAGTCAGAACTGGGGGTATCAATTACGAATCCCCAGTAAAAGACAAATTACCCAAATCCTTGAATACTAATTTGTTGGCTGCTCCCTTTTTGCTTGGGGCCAATTGCTTTGGTCATCTAATATTTTTTTGATAAAAATGATAGTAATAATAAAAGAAGAAATTTGACGTCGTAGCAATAGAAGAATGATAGGGTAAATTCACTACTATAAAAGGTACCTTTTATACCCTATTTTTAAATCAATAGGCGCCTTCTCTCGGGGTGTATATGTGAGGGGAGTAGAAAGTTAGAGCTTACAACACCCTTTTTGTTGAGAGGCACTGTAGGTGAGAGCTTTCCAAAAATTTTGAAAAGGCTTGCTTTTTCCGGTCATTCGTTTCAAGATAAGCACAGATTCAAACTTAAGCTCACAACTAGATCCATATAGCCATGTACACGTACGGAAACACAACAAGATGCACGAAAACATTCACATTCATACTTAAAAGGAGACATGCATGTATAATGAAATGGTGAAATGGGGAAGAATGGAACCTGTAAGCGAACTAGAAAGGCAAAGAAGACGAGCAGAGAGGCTAGGCGACGACGCTTCACGACGGCAGAGAGGCGACGGCGTCAGCTTCGCGGGCGGACAGGGAGAGAGCGGCGTCGGCGTCAGCTTCACGCGCGGACGGGGAGAGAGCGGCGATGGGAGCTGCTGGCGCGAAGGAGCGAGGCTGGCGAGGTGGTGGTGCGGCTAGTATGAAGAAAGGAAGGAGGAGACAGAATGGGGGGTAGGGCTCAGTTGCTGGGTCCCTAAATATTAAAGGACGCCCCCTACGGTGCCCTTTTATTTTAGAAAGGGCACCCCTACGGCGCCCTTTTCCAAATAAAGGGCACCGTAGGGCGCCCGTATGGCGCCCTTAAATAATTAGGGCTCTATTTCTGCAGAAAGGGCGCCATTGGACGCACCTATGGCGCCCTTAAATAATTAAGGCGCCGAATGGCGCCCTTTTCAGCAGGAAGGGCGCCATAGGGCGGCCCTTGATGACCTATGGTGCCCTATTTACTGAATAGGGCGACTAAAGGTCCCTCAATTTTCCCGCCTTACCTTTTTACTCCCTTTTTTTAGAAAAAGGACGTGAATTTCAGTAGTAAAAAGTATACTCTGTAGTGGTGATTATTTACAATATTACAAAAATGGAAGGAAGCATTATAATAGATATTGGTAGTTGAGGAACAAAATAATGGTGATGATGATAACACCAATAAGGGATCGGATTATAAATATAAGGATGATGAGGGAACTGATAATCATAGCATGATAACATGATGGGAGAGGGATTACTAAAATTTGGACTGAGATCATAAAAATCAGAACAAGAATGATTTGGAAGAAGAGAGGTTTGTGGAAGATGGAGAGCAGCCATGTTTGTATCAACGAAGAATCGATAAATGTAATATGAGAAGAGAGAAACTAAGTAATTAAGAATGATGAACTACAATGATAAATCATCCTCTTTATACATGCACTAAGGGTAGGAAGACTCTTAATAAGATATAGTTAAAATATTATCCCTTTTATTACCACTATTATCTTTAACCTATTTAGATACTTATATATATTATTTATGTTAAATTAATTATATTTGATATATATCTTATCGTTATATTTTATCAAAAAAAAAAAGAGTTACATTTTTATTACTTGTGAGTATCTTAATCCAATTTGATAAGTAAATATATTATTTATGTTTGAATTAATATTGATTCGATGTATATCTTCTCATTGTATTTTATCAAAAAGAGAGTTATACTTTTATTTATCTTATGGAGATAAAATTGTATATTTAATTGGCTTTGCCGTCAATCTAAGTTAAGTCGGAATATCTTATTCTCTTTAAACTTGATGAATTTTCATCCGTATTATCACCACTGCCAAAGACATTCTTTTGAGAATTTCAAGTCCCTTTTTTAACCATGAAATTGATATTCGAAACTCTGTTCAAATGCTCAGTTAAGAGAATAATGAGCATAAAAATGTAAACAAGTAAACATTTTAATCAGCCAAACAAAGAAAAAAGAGTGAACTGTTAGATCATCAATTTAGTTTTAGCTTTAATCTTCATATGATCCTTTGGTTGAAATGACTAGTCTTGATCCTTTAGCGTAAGATAACAATTCATGTAACGCAAGGAATTTATTATAATGACTGAAGATTATAAAAAGAAAAATTCAACAAAAAAGAAAATTTATTAGAAATAAAGTGAAACAATACACAAATTATTGAGCCCATTTATATGATGCGTTCTGATAAAATTATAAAAGCCCAATTAAAAAAAAAAGACAAAACAACATGAACACTGAAAACGAAAAGGAAGAGAGCTAGCAATGATCATGATGCTGTAATGTAGAATAAACAATCCATCTAAAATAACTGACATTGCAAATAAATTAATCTCTGCATTTCCAAAAATAAATCGCATTTCTACAAAAGGGTATAATTTGACCTCGAATTTTTACAAATCGTGTAATGTACATCTGTGCAATCCTGCCAAACTGCCACGCTTAAACTTCCCAAGAAGAAGAAGAAAGATATCTCCCTAACTGAAAATAACCAATATATTATAGCACATATATTCCACTACATTTACTTTTAAAACTGGCTCTCAAAATGGGAACCCAAACTAATAAAAATTAAGTAATTTTACAAATCATCCTACTCTCAAAAAAAATCATTTTTTCTGGACTTTGGCCTTTGACCTGGCACTAGCTCGTCTGGCAACATCCCATGCCTTTTGAGGGGCATATACACCTAACTGTGCAGCGAAAAAGGACTCGTACCCGGGCGAATCAAAAGCAAAACCTGTGTGCTTCGAGATCTCGCGAGGTAGTTGAGATATGGCATAGCTTCTTGCCTCAGCTGGTGTAAGCTGGTTCTCTATCTCCAGCAGCCGTCCCCTGCTAGTGCCCTCGACTTCGTGTCGATGCATTTCCTGAACGATCTGATAGTCATAGGGGAAGAACCATCTTTGAACCCTGCAACGAGATGAACTAAATTAAGGAAACTGCCGCCAAAGAAAGAAAATGCATTAGGAACAAAACTATAATGCCATGCGGTGATTAAAAATGTTCATTTCTTTCAAATGCCTACAAGATCTCTTGCCCCAATTGTATTGAATAAAAACAAAAATAAGATATGGTAACTTGTAAGGTGCAAACCGTATCATGAAACACAAGAAAGATCATATTGTACCAGCAATTATCAGATCAGCTCTACTACGTAGGGTTTAGATATACTAGAGAAAACTGCCTAGCCCACAAATTTCGGATACTTTTGTAGTTTTAACTTGTTAAAACTACTAGATACTAGATACAAAGGTCGCATCCAAGTTACAAACGGAACTGGCCCATCATTGTGTATCCTTATATACACTACTGATCTTATGTTATATAACCTGGATACTACCAGCGCATAGTCTCCAACCATTAACATGCATAAAAAAATAGATGAGAATTTGAAACCCCAACGTCTCTTCAAATCTGAATCTTACCCTTGATAAACGAAATCCCCAAAAAGGGCAACAACGGGTACTAAAATAATTGTGTGGTAGAAATAGATCGTACTCATCAAGACATATATGACAAAATAAGTATTCCCCTGCAAATAATGGAACAAAAAGGGTTAAGGTTTACAAAGAAAGCATTGCAGTCTATTTCTCAATACAAACAAGGAATAAAAGAATGGTAAACAAAGGGGCAGAATTTATTCACCTTTCCAATGATGGCGCAATATATGAATGCAAAAATAAACCATGCTAATATACTTCCACCAACGCTAATCGTGTGCCACTTTGTGATTGAATTACAAATCATAAGAAGCCGCAAGTTCACAGTTATTACAACACATGTGAACGCCATTGTACTGACATCCCAAACTCCAAATGTTAGGCCAGATGAATTTTTAGCACTTAAACTTGATGTACTAACAAAATAGTACAATATTAGAGACTGGTAAACGGAAAAAAAGGCCCATATTGCCACAACTCTCCATTTGAAGAAGACATTTCTTATCCCCTCCATGTACAACTCAGGGTACTTCACGGAAAGAGATGCACTGACATCCTGGAAAAGGAAAAAAGTCAATTAATAAATCTATCATCCATGAAGAGTTGCTCTGTCACAAGGACAATGCAAGGGCCAATGTATGGTCTTCAAATATCCACACAATAGGAGGAAAATGAAAAGAAAATAATAATATATAGGTAAGAATTCCCTCACCCAACACACTGCAAAACCCAAAAGCTCAGTCCTACATTTAAAGAAGTTAATGCAGTACCTTGTCAAATAGTCCAACAATGATCACTGGTAGTGCTGTGAAGATCACGTTATATAATGACTGAAACCAATCATCATAGAACCTCTGACCAGAAAACCCAGTTTGAAAAGTAAACCAAAACTGAGTGAGAGTGAATGTGAGATTCTTGTAAAAGAAGTATGTCACAACCTGGAATCAACATGCCAATCATGTTACAAGTTATAACAATTAAAAAATAATATAAATAACAAGAGGTACAGTCTGCTAAAAGCCAACACCTTGCATATTCGAAGATATGACCACCGGCCATGAACTAGTAATAAATCTTCAAGGTAACGAAACTGTGCAATGGCAAAATCACTAGCCATTACTGCTTGCATCCCCTCCAGCCCACTTATGCCAACACCAACATGAGCAGCCTGAATCATGCTGACATCATTAGCTCCATCACCAATACTAAGAGTTATTTTCCGTGCACCTTTTTTTACCAAACTTGTGACCTGAATGAATTGATGTTGACATTAAATTAGCCTTCTCCCTTAACTCTATAAGGATCAACAAGATGATCAATTGTAAAATTACAAGCAAGTTTGCCTTCATCACATTAGTTTTACCTGTGCTTTTTGTAAAGGAGAAACACGACAGCAAACAACCGCATGACAATTTAAACTCAAGTTCAGCAGCATCACCCTTAAACTAGGATCTAGCGCATACATTAGACATTTTCCATCAATTACAAGTGCTAATTTAGGTCCAGAAAGAGATGAAAGGTAGCTCTGGGCTTCCTCAAGGCACCTCTTCAGCTCTTTTTTCACTTGTTCCATAATGACTCGTGCAATTTCCACTTGGTCACCCTACAAAAATAGACAAACATTGCATCCAAAACATTCAGCAAGGTTAACGTTTGTTTCTGCAAAACGGGCACTAAATGATGCAGCTTACCCTTTCCTCAGCTTCTCTAATTACATCAGTTTCAGAACTGATGACAAATTGCTTCATCTCATTGTTTATTAGATTGCACGCTACAGCCATAAGAGGCAATACAAGGACAAAGGCGTTACAACTTATAACTAAATATCTTTTGGCACACATATATAAAAGATAAACCAGCTATCTTTTAAAAGCAACTCACCATACGCAATATTTATGGCTGTTTCAATCTTATCTCCTGTAAGAACCCAAATTTTAATGCCAGCCCTTTGAAGAGTCTCTATAGTTGTCGGTACTCCTTCTTGAAGCTTGTCTTCTATGGCAGTGCAACCAATCAAAACAAGACCATTTTCTATAAGTTCTGCCACCTTTATTATTTCCAGAGGTACATGTTAGAATAACAGAAGAGACATCAATGCACAAGAAAATTAAAATTACTTGTAAATATTGTAGTCAGAAAATTTCAAGCTCTTTTTCAGCAATTTTCCCTGGTGCAAGACCTAACCACAAGCCCATGTGTCTTCAAATTCTTAAACAGTTAGTTACAGGAAATTATGAAAAAAAATATGGCAGAAATCAAAGTTCTTCCAATTTAAAAGCATTTACATTTGTGCATAAGATGAAATTACATATATTATTATATGCAGATGATATGGAGCTCAGGCATTGAACAAAAAATAAATTTATCATATTAATATAGGCAGATGCTATGCTCTGGAGTTGCAGTCTGATTCTACATTTTTTTTATAATTTAATTTCTCTAGGCTCACAGTGCTCAAGCCCTGCTCACTCATGTGAATCATGTCAGAGCCATCCAAGAAAAGTCCTAACGCAACAGTACCCATGTCATCAATGTATCTTCCGCAAAAAATTCTATTGACAAAAAGATAAACCAGATGGAAGGAAAGCAGCCACCAAATACAATTTTTACCAAGAAAGCAATCAAAACAGTGTAGTCAAAATCAGTGAAAATATAAACACTTCATGATTAATATGCAGATGTTAGATGCAAAAGTAGAATAAAAAGGTACCTCATCTAACTTCTTTTCACGATCACGAAGAGTTGACTTGGCTTGGATGAACTTCTCATTCCAGCTTTCATACACATCAGGAGGCAATTCTTTGTAGGCTAGGCATAAAGTACGTAGTCCAGAAGAACCAAATTGTTCTAAATGATCCCTAGTCACCTTTTTTATATCATTATAACCATCAGCCAATCTCTCATAGATTACACTATCAGCACCCTGTGAAAAAAAGTTCTTGAGAAGGCGTTATCTTCTTAGCCAGCACCTTTGTCATACAACCTTGAACAGAAGCCTCAAGAAACAATTACCTTACAGTACAACACAAGTCTCCCATCTGGACAACGACATACAACAGACTGACGCTTCCTTGTACTATTAATGGAACAAGAATTACGAAGTGTCAAAACCAAATATATAAACCTTAAAGCTAAGTACATTTAAGAAGGAAGAAAAAAATACCTGTTAAACTCAAGCACATTCAAAATCTCATAAGATACGTCCTGAATTTGACCCATCTTCTCAACATGAGATTCACGAACATATATTGAGGTAGGTGTGCGCCTGATACAGAAGAATATCCATTATAGTCAAATCAAGCTGCATTAGCCACCAAATCTAGCATCTCTGGAGACAAACTTTTAAATAACCAGGTATAAAAACCATATCAGCTGTATAAATAAATCATGCCGCCATCAAGTTTTTCAAATTAAGACTCATCTCGTAAAGGAGTAGGATAAGATGTCCTCAATAAGATACAACATAAACATCAATGAAGCTCATAACTGTATGATATCCTGAACAAAAAGGCTTGTGAAATAAATAGCCCATGACAATAAGAGACTCATCTCAAAATTAGCGAGATTATATACATTATGTTCTTCTATGTTTGGCATGCGTTATGCTTGAGTAGACATGAACCTATTCTCAAACACATGCAAAGTTCAAATGCCATTTCCCCCATTTTCATCTTCCCGCCAGTAAACTTTCTCAAGCTTATAATTCCTTAGAGTTGAAGTGAAAGAATAAATAACAAAATAACAAATCAATATATTAAGAAAGTGGGTGGTTATAATAAAAACAAGAAACAAATTCAAGGAACACCACTTTCTAATTCTTTCAATAGTTTTACCATTTATCCCAAAAAAGTAAAGTAACAAAAATTAAAATCTCCCATAGTCCCATGTAGTATTACTAATGGCCCAACCATTAGATAGGATTTGTATACAACCCGCACAATTAGACAAAAAGACAAAATTATGCAGATAACTACAACATAGTTAAATAATTTCAACCTGTAAAAGAAGAAACCAAAGTTCTTTGCAGCTATGACCAAAGCAGCCTCATCGGGTGATGCAGCTTGATATCTGATCTTTTCAGGGGACTCATCACCCTCAGGAAGTACAGTATGGCATATAGCAAGGCATCTGAAAAATTCCTACATAGTGAACAAAGAATACTACCATATCAAACTTAGGATCTATAAAAACCCAAGCACAATAAGACTCAACTACTAAGAGTCCAGGACATGATTTACCTTGCAACTATCAGGATTAGGTTCACTCCTCCAGGCTCCACGCATAAGCCTTGCATCATCAAAATTAAAACCCTTTTCTTGCACTGCATTGGCTGATTTATTTTCCTGTAGAGAAGGTTTAAACTTTATAAGCTGATATCCTAAACTAGCATAATAAGTTTAATTTCAATCATTCAAAGAACATATGTACTGCCTGAATTTTGATGCCATCACGTTCAGCTAGTCCTCTCTCAATTTCAGTGATGCCATTTCCATAGATCTCCCCACCAATTGAACACTTGAAGAACTCCATTAAGTTTCTTGTTAGGGTCCCAGTTTTGTCAGAGAATATGTATTCCACCTAACAAAATCAGGAATTGAACTGTAGCATCAATAACCCACAGCTTTGACAAGAAGTTACTACACAAATCAGGAAGTTAACACATTTCAATCATGCATCTCCTCTTCCTAATACACAATATTTTGGGACATTACTTGATATCTATAATTGCACCCCAAAAAAACAAATCGAAGGGAAGACAGGAGAACAAAAGGCAAGGAAAATTAAATATGATTCTCCCAGCATCAAAGCATCAAAGTTTTACTGGCAATGTGTTTTACTTCTCACAGATATGGCTGCTTAATGCTCACAACACAACCATTTTACTGGTTTTTTTTTTTTTACTCTTTTGGTTTTAGAGACATTTCATTTGTATATAAATTCATTTCTGGTAGTCCTTTTCCTTCATATGTTCTACTTCATTTTTAGGATTTCTGGCAGTTTTTTTTTTTTTTCTCTTTCAATGAGCTTTTCTTCATTTTACCCATTCCTCATCATCAATACGTCCTTAATGGTCAGGTGACAAGAAAAAATCATAAGGTAGCAACTTACTTGCCCAAGCTCTTCATTTAGATTGGAAGTTCTGGCCAATGCAGGGGTATTGGTCTCACTGTGGAACATGCGCAAATCTTTGTTGATAAACTGAGTGCACTGAATAAATTTGATCATCTGACACAAACACCAAACATAAATTTTCCCTTTATTAAGACAAACAACATTACTAGGGCATATAAAATAACCATGACACTAACCTCTATTGACACATAAAGTGAAATGGGGATGATTGTCGAGTATAAAGTGATAAGGGTAAACATTGTCAAAGTAATGACCTGAAGGCATTAGAAGAATTAACAAAAGTCAAAAAGAAGGGAACAAAAGGATAAGGATATTAATCTTAAGGAATTAAGCATATAGTACCAAAAGTCTATTCCCCGGGTTGAACTGCCCAGAGCCCTCATCACCCGCATTAAGATGCAAGTAGAAATACTTGTTGTTTACGAAGATGCCACTGCAGTTTACATTAATCCAAGACATCATCATGATGATTATTATTAATGAACACATAACTCTAAGCACAGTGCCAGACACAGCCCCAAGCCAAAAAGAATAGACATATATGTAGTTATGATAAGAACTAAAAGGGCTCCAGGCAAACTTGCAGACTATGTTTCCAATTCACTCACCTGCCAATGGCTCCAAGTAAACACATCACAAAGAGAGTCGCAAATAGAGCAAGTATGAGCTTGTCAAGCTTTCTCTCCAATGTGCTTCTTTTGGAAGGAACATTCATTGTATTCATCATTACCTACATTGTATTACAAATGTATGAAAACGGTAAATCAACAATAATAAGTAAAAATGTAGCAACTAGCGTAGTAGAAACAGATAGCAATAGATTATCCTGTATAACAAAGACATCCCAACTCCAAAGTAATTTCATATTGCATATTTTGAAGCATGAATTAATATCCAAAAAAGAAAATGGAAGCACCAAAGAAGGATTGTTTAGTGTTTACTATTACTGTTAAACAAAATGCCACCCATCAGAAAAGAAGACCAAAAATGTTAGATATCAGATTTGAAGACTAAAAATAACAATGATAATTATCATAAAAATCAAATAACAAACAAAAACATGAACTCAGTTACACGTCTCATCCATATCATTATATGTTTAAAACCTTGGACTAGATGCTAAAACAAAATTTCACTGCATGACATTACCCATCATTTCATAATAACAAACCTTTGTTTCATGTCCGGTAAAAATAACAACCCCGACAACATACTCTGTATTCCTGAGGCTGCATCCCTGAAAATGCACAAAATTTTAAAAAAAGTCAACGCCTGTTTGGTTTCATAGCCAAGAGGTAACCAAAGCATCAGTACTTATCAATGATACAGAATTACATAAAATGATTTTAAAAATAAGCTAAAATAAAGAAAATGAAATTCACTCACTCCTTAGAGCTACAAAAATGCTGACTAGTTTATGAACGAACATGGAACTTGCACAAACAAAACTTTCAACACAATGAGGGAGAAAAGCATTACATACTCGCAACAAAAGTTGATTAGGACTGAGAGGCAGTGTTTGCTTTTGAATTATAAGATTTCCAGTGAAGGTATATAATGAATTGTTTGGTTGTTCACACTGAACTTCACCTGCAATTAGTAATAACCAAAATGCAAATCAGATCAGAATATATAACTGTAAAAAAAGATATTTTGCATCATTTAATAAACAAAAAAATGCATTACAAAGAAGAATTTAGACCCAGCTGGGTAATAATCGCCATTTTCACGACCCACTGGAACTTCAAAAATTTTCTAAAATCTGCCAAACACTAGAAATAAATTTGCCTAAATTTACAACTTTCAAATCCGGATGAAATTTTCATTACAAAGAAATTCAACGGTAAAACCACAAATGTAAAATCATGGGATAGCTCAATGAGACAATTCGTTAAAATACATATACCTTTAAACTCGGATGCCTTCTCTGGAGTCAGGTAATCCCAAGTTTTTTCCAATGCTTTCCTAATCTTCAAATTGGTTTCCCCATCCAAATTGGAAGTCTGTCACCCAAACTTAAAAGTTAACATGATGCAGTGAACAGCTAACAAACAGAAGGATACGCCTATTTTTAAAATTTAAGAGGAAGAGGAGGAGGAGGAGAAAACCTCAATGTAGCAGACACCGTCAGGATTGGTACTGGCCAGGAAAAGCAGATCTGCAGGAAAGAACCCATCCTGCTTAACCTGCAACAATAAAAACATTGAACTTAAAGAATGTATAACTAAGAAGAGGAAAACTAAAATGACATCACAAACAGCAATACAAATAAGAAATCTCAGATTGTTGGATTACCTCACTTATTCACCGGTTTCCACACAAATTTAAACAGACATAAGTAAACAGAAGATGAACTTTACAATTCAAAAACGTGATATTCCTACCCAAAACTACTGCTGACAACTAATCCTCACCCCAAAAGGCAAGAAAAAAAATCCATAAACCATTTCTGCTCATGAGGAAAAAGTGTTCATATGAAAAAGTTGTTCTATAAAGTATAAATTCCGCCACTTCAGTTCTGCACGCAAATAATATGTTGTGTTACCAAGACTCAATCTTTTGAGAACCCTAACCATGTTGCTGAGCTAACACACACACACCAAAGGCAGGACTGGGAAAGAGATAAAGTAGCTGAAGGTGAAAGGCCAAAGTTTATTGCTGAAGCCAAATTCAACTTTCAAAATCCAGGAGTTATTATCCTCCCAGAAGAAGTCACAAGTCATCAACCCAATAGTAAGATCAAGCTAGAATATCACAAGGCCACTTTTGCATATAGAAAAAGAAGTATACCAATTGTAAACAGATTACAATCCAGAAGTCAAGTTAATATCATATGCTTTCCATTAGCATCTGTCCTTTCAGCAAACAACCAGAAGAGGTTGACAAACTAAACATCTAAGGCACATTACGGAACAATCTTGAGCTACAACATTGTGAAATTAAACAGAAAAGTTTTTCTGACTTAAATTGTAAAGCTGCAACAAGCATTAAGTTACTTATTCAAAAGACCAGTGATTATATGAAGAAATCCCTCCAAACTAAGTAAATGTCAAGTTAAAATGATACAGAAGGGGAACATTATTATTTTGAACAAAAGCAAGCAAGGTAGCAGCCTATAGAGATGCTGCAAAAATTTAGAACATGCCACCATTGAGAATTATACAACTCTACCTAAAAACAAGTTCAAAATGTTAAATGCATCAAAATTAATCAAGTACAGATATGACACACTCACCCTGACAACATCTCCGACTTGAACCCTTTTCCAGGGTATGGAAACCCACTTTTGGTCTTGCAAAACATCTATCAAATTATTGTTTACGGCCAAATCATTCTGAAAACGCTTCTGTTTTACACAAGTTGAGGAGAGATAATTATTAAGAATTAAATAACTAATAAATATCCATAAAACTCACCTGCCATAATTAAATTATTTAAATATTTTTTAAATAACAAGGTAAAAGTGAAAGCAACAGGAAAACTCATAAAATGGTGAAAGAAAATAGTAATTAAGTCACAACAGCCTCACCCAGTCCTCAAAAGCTTCCTTAATAAGAGAAATAAGAAGCACCAGTGATAAAGGAGCCACATTAGTTATTGGAGACACAGGACTGCATCATCAGAAAACATGTAATTAGAATTGTTCAGACATATAAATAATAAAGTAGACAAAACAGCTTATAGTAAAACAATAAGCACCATATCAATTACTTGTTTGATGGCAGAGTAAGGTAGAAACAGAGTAACATAATTCAATGCCAAAGTTGATACAGGAAAGATATGTCAAGGGTGAAAAGCACATTTGAGGGGCAAGGACTCCAAAACACCCCAGGTGAAAGGTGCAAAAAAAAAAAAAAGGCACTCAGCCGAGTGAAGGAAGGTGCAACAACAACATATATATACATAATCAATATAGATAATATTTATTAGAATGCTTTCCAATTATTTAATTAGATAAATTCCCTATCTTGTTTTAATTTTAAATATTTACAATTGTTTATTAGAAGACTTTCATGTCATACATTTATATCTTATATATAAATATTCACACATATATTTTATTTTATCTTATCTTGACTTCTAACTTTCCTATTTGCTCACCAAATTTTTCTTATCTTCTAATACTTCAAAATTTTAAAATTTCCTAATTTTTATTATAAAACTTTCTTTTCTTAAATTTATATTATGTGTACGTAAATTTATTTTCCTAAATTTATAGTAACTGACTACATTAACCTAAATTTTCTTAACCCAATAAACCAGTGCCAACTGAGCAAAAATAATAATAATAATAATACAGTGGCAAAGAGTGGCATATATTGGGAGTGCCATGAAAGCATCAAAAAGAGCCAGGCAGAAGTAGATTATCAACTATGAGACATCGTGTGGAAGGCTGAGTGCATAAGATTAGGAACCAAAACAGCATCAAATGAACCCAGAACAAAGCACCCACACACTCCATCATTCAACTACAACTCCAATTCACCCACTATTGAAATCAGCAACTTCGCTTCAGCCACCTTGGAAAAACCACTTCATATAGTGCACCAATCACCCATCAACCAGGCACCAAAGGCACTCACTTTTTCCTTCGACTAAGACACAAAAGGCATCAAAAGGTGAGCTTCTTTTTGCACCTGATTGAAGGCGTTGCCTCTTCTTCTATACAGGGCAATGGGGCTGTATTGCACCTTACCTTACCGCCTTAGGCATTGAGGTGTGCCTTTGACTACCTCATTCTAAGTTGAATTGTTATACTTATGAAACATGGCACCCAAAATAGCATCTATATTCTATATAGAATTTCAATGATCAAGGCTCAAATAAATAATGTGTTATCAAAAATACTTTAGGCAGGCATAAAGCAATTAAACATGTGTGATTGTGTGCAAAACTGGGAATTATAGAAGACCAAACAAAACATGAAGAATAAAAAACCATAGGGATACATAGAATCAAGAAAGCCTAAGCAAAAGGATCCAATCATCTCAATATTCTGGTTTACTCACATTAAAGGCACTCGTTGTAGCATTCCATAAATCATACTAGATAGTTATTTAGGGGCACTAGGATTTGAAAGTTGTAAGGTAAGTTTATTTCAAGTCTTTGGCAGATTTTACTAAATTAATGAAGTTTCAGTGGGTCAACGTAGAACTTTAAATTTCCCTTGTATAGTTTTAGTGGTAGTAGAAGTGGTCAATCATGAAACTTTTAAGCCCAATCCATCTACCATAAGCTAGATGATATAATTTAATAGTGAATTGCTCTAGAAAATTTATCAGCTTCATGAAACATTGCGCAAATTGCTCTTTTCTAGATTGTGTAATGTGTAGTGCCTAGGTTATTCTTCTTCTCATCTTCTACCAAGGTTCCTTTAATTTTATAATTAGCCAGGCATGACTTCTCTGACAAACACCATAACAAATTCAAACTGAAAAGGGCCCAAGTTCCTACTGCTTGAATTGATCCTAACTAGATGTGAGTCCTATAGGTTGCACACAATTAAGGGAACAAGTTGTACTGTTGATGATTTATGAGTAATAAAATTTCCAATAAATTTTATAAAAACATTGACTGATTACATATATATTGATGGTTTACTTACCTGATAGGTGTGGTTGACAAAATTGAGATTGTAAGAAAGTATAAATTAGCCACCCGCCGGAACTGCAACATTAAATATATAATCCTCACTTTTCAGCAATACAAAAGTAAAGGTAAAGCAACAACTACAGTCAATCATCAATAAATTCATTAGAGCATGTATTGATTTATGCCTGTACGTTAAATGCTCAAAAAATCTTTATGCAGCAAACAGAAAAGGCCACCTAAGGCAGGATCAGGTGGTAAGGGTGGGGTGTGAGCAGAGAGATAAAGGATTCGAAACCCTAGCGATGTATCGATAAAAAAATATGATTGATTCCACTACCTTAATTTCACATCAAGAACATAATTCCATATTAGAAGCAAGATAATATTAAAAACATGATGAAACGTATACAAACATTGTAAAAAGGGTTGCTCCTCCTTGAGTTAGCCAGTTCACTGGACTGGACTAAAGACAAATCAAAAATACAAATTGGTTGAAATGTCAATAATGCCACAGCATAACAAATCATAATACCAACACGAAACACCATATGTAATGCAGCAAAGTTTGTACATTCATTACAGAAAATCACACGCATCGCCCATATAACAAAATTCTTCAAGTGACTTACCTGTTCAAACAGAGCTTTTGGCAAGAAAGTGAAAAGATTGTATTTTGTGGTTGATATCGAATTCCCCTGACATAGTGGATATTAACAAATCAAGTTAAACAACAATGGGCGGTGTTAAATCATGGAATGTAAATCATACGACATAATATCAAGCCTAAAAAGTAACAAAATGTCTAGATTTCTATATGTATGGGTCTATGTAAGATCTTGAACTCAATCCAAGTCAATTTACTTTTTTTGTGTACTTGTGTTTAGTTTTGACTTTCAAAATTTGCAATTGGAAGTTCGAACTTTGTTGATGTCTTCCATCAACAACGTTCTACTCCAGTAACATATCCAAGTCCTAAGCATTCTCCCAACAAAATCTATGCATTTATTGTCTTTTTCTGTTCAAAAAGAACAATGAAAAATGAAAGAAGGGCAAAACTTAAGGCCTGCAATTTTCTACGTAAGTCTCACGTAAGTGATGAAAAAATCAAGTAACCCTTATATATGTCTTTTGTGATCCTCCTTGGATCCAAGAGCCATAACGGAATTCTCAACCATTATTGCTTCCATCCATGTGCATTCATGCAAGTTATCCCTTAATATGGGAGAAGCATTCCTTGGGTTATCCTGATAGGTTTTCTCAGACTATCTTCTTTTAGTGCATGAATCTAGGTAAAACAACATAGTAGTATGATTATTGGTCAAAATGATTGACAAATAACATGACTGTAACAGTTGATATTTTATAAAAGATTAGATACCATCATCGAATGGCCTAGTTTATAAGGATCTACAGGTGAAAGCCCCCCCGGGGGGTGTGGTAAGAACACAGCTCCATTGATTATATACTCTCTTCAACTAAGCCCCCAATTTCACTTAAATACGTGAATATTGACACTACTCGAACAATCAGTAAAGGGTCCAGGACCAGTGCCAACACATCCGCAAATGTCAAGCATGAGCAAGCTGTTCTGCATTGCTTAGTTATTAACTCCAAGAAAATGGGAAAACACGGAAGCGAATTCTAGAAAGAGTGAATCCGGACTAAATGCCCATTCCCTTCTCAGCTAAAAATGCAAATTAATTTCGCCAGTGAAACATGTACAGTTCGGATTCCGAGCTTCTCAAAAATAAACCCCCCAAAGGCATAACCATAAAAATCCATGGTTAATAGTGAAAAAGCAAACCTTGAAGCGAACGGGAAGATTGGCATCGCGATCGTTGCAGAAAACGGTACGATGACCAGGGGCTTGGGGCTGAACTCGGCCGAGTTGAACGGTCCGACTCGAAGGTATGCGATTGGGGAGGTTCCGAGTGGGATTGGAACCCATTCCAAGAGACGATCTCGAAGAAGACGATGACGTTCTAACTCTGTCCCATCCGCTCATCGTCCAATTTCTCACACAGAAACCTCCTCCTCTTCTCTGTACTTGCGGATGCTCTCAATGCCTTCCTTGTTTTTGGTATAACTCCCAAAGAGCTTCTTCGTTATTCGTACGCTGAAACGGACAGATGATTGCACGTTTAAACTTCAAAAACTTCTTCCTGACTTTGAATTCCTCTGAAATTTCGCCCCCTTATATTTTTCACTTTCCCCTTTTTGCCCTTGTCGTTCTATTTTGGTTCTTCCATCGGAAGCCGCGTGACGGCTTTCTTCATCTAGACTCTAGAGAGAGGCTCGTTTATTACACGCGCGCTTGCTCATGGACGTGTTGCTGAAATTACAGGAAGTGATGATAATATTAGCTAAAATTAATAGTTTGGTTCTACATTTTTATTCATTTCTCATTTGGTCCTATTATTTTATAATCATTTCCTAGGAAATCTCTATTAGTCCATTTGGTTCAATCCACATTTTGGAATGAGAATGAAGTCTTCAATGGTTTGACTTTAAAAATCTTTCAAGTTATCACTTCCAAAAATAAAAGACATTGAATATTATTCATCGACTTTATTCCCGTATCCCATTCCTACCATCCAGAATCTCACTAGTGATGTTATTGGTTGAGCATCATATTTCATTGAGCATTTTCTTTTGCTTTTCTCCTGAAGTAGAAAATTTTATCAAGATTGAAATATTGAGCCAACTCTTGGTTCTTTGTTGAGAACCTATTTATTCATCTTCTGATTTTGATTAATCTTGAATCTAGTTAATGTTAAGCAATGAAAAAGGAGAGGAGAATGAAGAGTGAAGGTAAAGCAAAAGAGGAGAAGCCTCACGGGGTTAGATCGATTAGTGGAGAGTCGTTCTAACTTAACCACAGATCTTGATTACAAAATGTGGGAATGCAGAATCCTAAAGGCCAGCTCACCTTCCCCTAGAGGAACCCGCATAAAGGGCAAATCCAGATTAGTCTGAATCCCCATTGAGTTCCTCCAGACAAGGAATCAGTGTAGGACACCAAATGCATAGGGAAAAATAAAAAGGTGAAAGAGGAGGGGTGAGAGTTTGCGCTTATTGTCTTGAGTATATTTTGGTCCAATCACTTTCATTGTGATAAAAAGGTTTCTATAGTTTAAAGAATACCAAACAAACTCTTAAGAATTAGCATTTCAATTTCATTCTATCTCATATCAATTCAAAAACCCAGCAAGAATAGTATAATAAAACATTTTCAATGGAACCCCAAAAATGCATAACCTAGCCTATCACATTTAAAATTGATGGAATTTTAATGTGTTGGGGAGTCAAAAGAAGTCTTATATTGCTTAAGATGATTGGAAAAAAGTTTTAAGTAGTCTAATAGCTAGTAAAAGGTTAAGAAAAAAATTCTTAGATCCGTTGTAGCTTTAATTAGCTGGTTTTATTGACAAATGATTTAATGTCATTAAATAACCATTGATCTTTGTTTTGAAACTGCCCTTTTAAATATGATTAAGTTGTCTTTAATTGTTATCATGACTAATCGATGGTCACATGTTTTCTACCAATAAAAGTAATGTAAGATGCAACGTTAGTGGGAACTAAGTTCAAAGATGCCAAGAACTCTTATGTTCCGTTTGGTTCAATTACAAGAAATAAAATTACATATAATTATATTACGTTTGATTAGCATAATAATGTGAATGGTAATCCTGATTACAACAGATTATATCAAATCAAGTAATTCTAATTATATAGCTTTTATTATCTAATCAGAATTACAACTTGTATGAATTAACATGTAAACAATGATATATTTTTAAATAATATTTAGAATTTATATCCTTCATTTTTTGTCTTAATAGACTTAAAAAGATTATTTCACATTTTTCTTATTTTTTGTAGATAAAATATGAATTTCATTTCATGATTCCTTGATACTATACCAAACAAATTCAATGTAATCATCATTTCATTACATTACATTACATTGTATTCCCATAAGTTCTATAAACCAAACGGGCTATAAGAGACTCTAATCTCTTGTCCTCTATCTCTCTTGATTCTTTTATGTTTATGATGTCCTGGCACCATGCTTTCTACAAAAAGATAATCCCAAAAAAATATGCATTGTGCTTGTTTGGGAAGCATGTTAGGAGCACATTGCACACAAGTTGAGACAAAATTCCTCTCACATACCTATCTCGACTTTCATAAAATCACTCGAGTGCAAGTTTGGGAATCTATTAGAAGGATGATTTTACGGATTCTGAGGTAAGTATGTGAGATGGATTTTGTCTCGACTTGTATATAACGTGGTTTGAACATAAAAATCAAACAAGCACAAACACGCACAATGTGTTAGTCAAAAATTGAGATCACAACCATGGGAACTTAGATAAAGGCAAATGCCATTTGCTATGCCATTCAAGGAGTCACTTGATTAGGGTGAGTCATGAGAGAAGATTAAACTTTTTGATAAATAATAAAATTTCCCTTTATTTAGTTTACTGAAAATTTTTATTTTCTAGAAAATTCTTTTTTACCTATAATTCCTTAAGTAGTTAGACCTCATAGTTCATTCTCTCAAAACTAATGAAGTAACTTATTTAGTTGAATCACAAGTTCTACCTTCTTAGTGACAAAAAAACAACAATAATAATCTATAAATGATTTAGACTTCATGGGAATTAAAGAAAAAATTAAACAAACAATAATTATAAAGACATAAGTAACAACTAGAGAGCATCATAATATAATAGACCATGCACAAGCAGTAACACATCTAGCTAAGAACTCTCAAAGTCCAAGAGCTCTAACCTAAGCTACAAGGACTGCATTGAAAAAAAATTATAATTGCAACTAAAATAAAAATTAAGGAAAATGTTGGGACAGAATAATTAACATTTTTCATTATATTACAATAAGAATATCCAAATTAGATAGGTGCATCTGAACATATTCCACCAAAAAATTTCCCTCCAGAAAAAAAAAATCATTCAGAACCATTGGTTGTTATTAGTCATTTTGGACATAACAATATAAATTATTCTTTTCCAAAAGTGAATTTGTCCATTATTTATTGGTCAAAATAATATTTTTAACTGTTAGCAGATAAATTGTTGGTTCCCTGTGTTGTGTCTAGTGATGATGACTCCCTTTGAGAAGAAGACGATGGGTCCGTTTGAAAACGCGGTAAAGAAGTACTTTTACGTAAATTGAGATAAATATGTAGAGGGAATTATTTTGTTTTGCGAAAAAATATTGTTGAACGTATGTTTGACTTTTGGAAACGTTGTTCCAAATAAACTGATGAGAAGAATAATAACAAACAACAGCAATATAAGACTTATTTGTTCAAATGATCTGTAAATATAAAATATTGTACGCCTATATAGATATAGCTGGATCAAGTTTAGTTTCAATTGGTTTAATTTAAAGTATAAACCCAATGTAGCCCTTCAGGTCAAAATAAAAACCCAATGTAGCCCTTAACATCTATCTATTGTTATATTAAATAAATAAGAATTTTTTATGAAAATATACAAATACATCTAATTATAGTTGTCTTTAAATAAATGTATCATTAATTTAATAAAAAGTTAATTATATATAACTTCCCCAAAAGATCTATAGCTTTGTATGTAACTCCTCAACTATTAGAGTCCGTTTGGATCAAAGAATTAATTGTAATGGAAATGAATTGAAGTAAATGAAATTTTTTATGTAAAGATGTTTGGTATGCATAGAAATATACGATTGGCTTGATATAAAATTTTATGATTAATTAGAAAAATACATATTTTCTGCTTCAATTCCATGATTTTTAGCAGACCAAACAGGCCTTAATTTTGCATACTATTTTCGGCCCTCTTGTTAAAGTTTTATGGATTATCTCCATGTTAGTTTTGTATAATTGTCTCCATGTTAATAAAGAGGAAATGTAAGATGAGAAAATAAGAGAAATTAATTAAAAATTTTAACCCCATCTCTTGAATATTTTAAAATCCAACTTATAAAATTTTTCTAGGAAATTTGCAATTAGGTTCCCAAATAAGAGAATTAATGAATGAAATGTTCTAAATATTCACAAAATTACGATAAGATCCCCATAGTAGCTGATAAAGTTGTCATTAACAAACTATCAACCTTTATTAACAATTTTAACAGCTACTTCTAGGACCTTATGGTAATTTTGTGAATGTTTGGGACCTTTCATTCATTAATTCTCCTATTGGGACTTAATTATAAATTTCCCATTTTTTCTTTCCTTCCCTTTTAGATCCCTCGTACCAAACAAACAGCAGGTTGAGTACAAAATAATTGATAGTTGAGGGTTACCATACAAACTTGAAAGCTTTTGGAAGTTTATGATTTAGTTTTAAAGGTGAAGAAGTCATTAGTATATGATTCAAAATTTAAGGAGTTTTGGGTATCTAAGTCAAATAAAAATATTCATCTCAATTATTAAATTTATTAATTAAGTGTGTTGACCATTTCAATTGTCTATATAATATGTTTTTGCTGACCCCTAGCTTAAATTTCACGCTTCGTTACAAATTTTGTCGGTTGAACCATCGGAAGGGGAAAAAATTATCTTTAAATGATTTTCTAACTTAATTAGAGTTAATATTAAAACGTAAATTTATCTCAAAAGTTTTTTAGGAATAATGTTGTTCTGAAAATTTTTTTAAGGAGTAATTTTTTTCTGAAATTTTTCTCAAAACAATTTTATCAAATTCTATTAAACAAAACCTATATTAATAGTTAAAAAATTGACGTTGACAATTAACGTTTTTAGAGTATGGGGTGCTTATTGCCCCCTCTCAATTGCCTCCTGTTGCCCTCAATTTTGGGGTTCTTTCCAAAAAAATTTTGTGTTTCCTTACCTCATTTGATTCTACATAAATGAATGGTATTTTGATATTCTATGGGAAAAATAGTTATATTTTCAATTTTTTATATAATTTTTCAAAGATGTAACCTTAACATGCATTAACTACATTTTTAACTTTAAAGTGTCTATCTTTAAAAAACAACATCAACAAAGTCTGGTACTACTGAGTGAGAGTTGGCTACATGAATCAAATGACGTTATTGTGATATATATATATATAAACCATATCCATGCATATATTAGTAAACAAAAGATTTATCTCTATAATCTCCTTAAAAGTGTGCTTCAGATTTCATCTACCCTTGTCAAGAGACTCCACACTATTAAAAAATCATAAAAAATTAAAAACATAATCATTTTTACTCATAAAATATCAAATGTAACACAAAAAATTGGGAAAAGCCCAAAAATTGAGAGACGGCAGGTAGGGCACTTGGCATACCCTTCCCACCTTTTTAAGGTTGGGCAATAAAATTTCTCTGTTCTGAAACTTCTAGGTAACATTGCATCTAAAAAAATTTTGAGGCAGCATTCCTTTGGCAAGAAAGCTTAATGAGACAAATTTGCACTCTAACCGTTAAAAATATCTAAAAATAAATTTAAGAACTCAGAATATCATTCACGTAAAAAAATTATTTCTTAAAAATTATTCCTAACTCAAGGTTCCTCTCGTCTTTTTCTTTTCGTTGCAAGAAACATTCTCTGATTTTCTCTTGGACATATTTTTATCAAATACTACAATTTCCAAACTATATTTTCCTACTCTGAAATCAGATATCTAAGGCCTCTAGATATTTTAAATAATTATTTATTAAATATTTAAATATAAAATAACTTTTAAAATTCTCGCAAAGATTATTTTTGTCATTCTAATATAAATTGAGCCTCAATTACTTAGCAATGAATATTTCTTTATCTTTTGAAACTCTATAAATTTTTTTGATATGTTGGTCAAACTTTGAACAAAATGCCCTTGACTTTTCTTAATTTACCAAATTGCTTTTGAATTTCAAAAACGACATTTTGGTTACAGGAAATTTTGAATTTGCACTTGGATCCTTATTTCAAAATGTCACTTTGGTCATTTACTTTTCAAAATGACACTTTAGTCACTTACTTTTCAAAATGACTGTTTTACCCTTACTTTTCCTACATTTGATAGAATGACATTTTTACTCTTATTTTCCTTTTGTTTCATCCTTCGGACCCTTACTTAGTATTTTTACCATTTGGACCATTTTCTTTCATCTTTCATACCCTTAATTAATATCCAAGTTATCGAAAACTTGGATATTACACCCACAACTCAGCTAACTAGCCCATTACTCGAAATTTTACCTGTTTTGGCCCATTCGATATTGGTCAATGATGGAGATCACAATGTTAGGGATCGCAGACTCCCAAGAGGGGAAGAGAAGATTAAGAAGATGAGTGAAAGTAGGTTTCAACATATGGAAGGTGTCGAGCCACATGGAATCATTGGTGGATTTTGATTTTTGGTGCAGTGGATTGAACGATGGAGATCACAATATTGACAATGAAATGTTTCGAGATCAGCTCTTTCTCGCTGCATATCCCTTTGGATCATAGTGGCAGTGCGCCATATCCCTCTCTACCGTTTCTTTTTAAAAAGCAAAGCTCCACTAGATCAATCCTGTGTGGCTTAAATGGTGATGCCATTGAGCCTAAAGGGTTTTTAGCTTTGGCAACAAAAGCTCAACTTGTTTATGTTCCAACGCCACAAAAAACCAGCTAAATTATATAAAGGGTTTCTCGTTTCCTACAAAAACTCGCCTATATATGTTTGAACCCATTTAACAAGGCTTAAATATATATGTTTGAACCCATTTAACAAGGTTTAAATGGGTAAAGGCACAAGTACGGGTTAGTCCATACCTATGTAAATTTAAATAGGTTGGCTATGAGTTGGGGCACGAGCTGTCTAATCCATCGGTTACTCGACTCTAAACCCAACCTTGATTTGAAATCGCACTAAACCAGACTGTGTGTTCTTTTATTAAGTCCTATGTCTTCTTTAGATCCTATTTTGCGTTGATGACTACCTTAGTCTAATCTAGTCCATGTATCCACACCCCTAGGTTAATCTTTTGAAATGAACTCTTTCACTAATGCTACAGTGCATGATGACTCCCATGTAAGGGTGGAAATAGGTGGCCTGTTAGGGATTGTGGCATGGCCAACATTTGGCCTGTGCAATCCTGACTTGTTAAACCTTAGGCACATGCTCAGACTTTTTAATAGATTTGTTCTACTTAACAAGTCAGGCTCAAGCTCACTGAGAGGCCTTATAAACTTATCAATTAGCTTGAGCATTACGTCTTTTTTAAATAGTATTATTCTACCCAAGGCAATCGACTTCAATTTGTTCGTAAATATTTATATTTTAAGTTCCAAAAGAAATTAGTATCAAACCCAAAGTGACTGGAGACACAATTGGTAAGGAAACTTTACACTCTAAGTTTCAAAAGAAATTAGTACCAAACATAAAGTGATTTGGGGCAAAATTGGTGATCCAATAAAGAAGCTTGAATGATGCCCTTGATGAACAAGGCCTTCACATTTTAATTATAGGAAAATTATAGTCAAGGACCTAGAAGGAATAATATTTACTAGGAGTGACCATAAAAGTTGTAATTATTTAGAAGGAGAAAAAAATAAAAGTATAAAATTAAAAATACTAAATTGCCCAAAGCAAAAATTTATACATTCCCTCCTACATTCTCCCTCACATTTTATTTTAAAACTAATAGAAAATTTCAAGTTCCACTTCATTAAATAAAATTATTTTCGATTTTTACCACTTGCATATATATCTCCACAAAAAAAAGTACGCATTGTTCATCGGTATCAAAATTATAATTTTTTTAAAATAAACACACACTTTTATAAAAAACAAAGTTTTTATAATATTAATAAAATCAATATCATTTTTAATTTATTAAATAGGTTAAATAAAATTTATGCAAGTCTAGAAAAAGTATAATTTACACAATTGAAATTTTATATGATTTATTTTTATTTTAGGAGAAATTTATGTGATTTAAAAAATTCATGTAATTTTAATAAAATTAAAAAATCTTCGTAATATATTATACTATGAAAATATATTAAATGAATTTATTTTTTATTTTTAAAAAATATTTTAATTGATATTAATGATGATACCATAAATGATGCAAGTTGTTATCTTTATTGATTACATGATATATGATATTTTAATTATATGAATATGGCGTTTGGTGAAAAACAGAAATTTAGAAAAAAGGACATGATCATATAAATATAAATTGTTGGTAGTTTTAGTTTAAATTTTAGTTAGTTTTTTAATTCTAGAGGTAGTAGATAATGTAAAAGGTTTAATTGTGGGAAATTTAGTAATTTAAAATTTATATTTTGATGTTTAGTCCTTTTAAGTAATTACAATTTTAACAGTACTTTGTAATAAATATTCTTTTCTTTTAGTCCCTTATTTTGATTTTCCCTTTGATTATTCTGATTATGTCGTATACCTGAAAAATATTTTTAATTTATTATTAAAAATGGTTTGATATATATATGTATTAAAATTATTTTTGGTACTCTAAATTATTTGTAAACTTTTATATCAAAGAGGCGTGTTTTGGTCTAAAGTATATGATTTAATGATTAATTGATGGTTGGGCGTATGGAAATAAAATGCTCAGAGTAAAATTGTGGTTTTGTGTTGTATAACTTCTAATATGAAGAAAGTAGAATGAATTGTGTAATTACTATAAAATAATTTAAATTAGCATTTTTCGTTAAACTTGACTCAGTTTTTTTTCTTTTTCGATACATAAACTTGACTCTGTTTATTTAACGAACTACCTATTGGATAGTTATGCTATAAAAAAATTGAGCTACAAATTTATATGTGTGTGT
>JANTPZ010141033.1:0-27046 GCA_025593235.1 Vachellia pachyceras | reverse complement strand
AAAAAGTATGAAAGAGAAAAGAGAAAGAAGGGAAAAAGTATGAAAGAGGAAAAGGAAAAAAGGGAAAAAGTAGGAAAGAGGAAATAGGAAAAAGTATGAAAGAGAAAACCTAGATTTCAAATCGAGGTTTTGTAACAAAAATAGACTTTCTGAAAATTTTTTGTGCTTAAACAAAACTTAAATTTTGGGGTAAAACCTAGGATTCAGGAGTTCGGTACTTCAACCGTTTCACTGGATTGGGACATATATTTATGAACAGAATCTTACGACTACATCTACCATTATTATATTAATAATATTGTTGTCTAGTGAGAGAGAGAGAAAATTTGTAGGTGAAGATCGTAGGTTCAATTAAACTTATAACTTCATATTTGAAGTGTCTGTCCCTTTAAATAATTAAAATCTTATCATTACGAGTGTGTGCCTATTTATATTATTCAAATTCGAAGTATATTCCAATCTAGATTATTATATTTATTTATTTCAGGGGACAGCAACTGTTATGGAGGAAAGGACGAAGGAGGTTGAGGATTACACCATTGATGGATCCACTGATTGGCATGGCCATCCTGCACTCCGAGCAAGAACTGGAACTTGGGCCTCCGGAAATTTAATCTTAGGTAATTATTTACTTCTATTTCATTAACTAATAGTATTTTCTCTTGTATCAAATATATGAGTTAGAATAGATGACTCATTTATATAAATTAAAAGAATTATTTCAGTTAATTAATTGTAAAAGAATATGTTTTGGTTTACCGAGATTATTCTTCTTGCAGTAGCTGTTTGAGAGAAAAATAATAAATATAAGAGATAAAGGAGATTGAAGTCTTATATATTTAAAATTTATAAAAAAAACTCATCAATTAGTTTATATGTTTAAGACTGGAATATATCAAATAAACTTATCAATTAGAATATATTTTCAAAAGAATTAGACAAAATTAAACTTTGAAGATTACATCATTTGCACTATAATAAAGTTGATGTATTGCAAATTTTGCAATGGTGTTACATGATGTAATGAATCATTTGAAATACACCAAAGTATGTTCTTTAGTCAACCTTATCCACCTAACCCACTTTCTTGAAATTAGAAAGACTTTGTATTTTTCCAATCAATGCATGCTATAATTAAATAATACTTTGACAGATTTTTTTTACAATGATGGATATATATCGATTTGAACATAATTTCAGGTAAAAAAATTAAAACAAATAGTCAAATTTAACATGAAAAAACCATACAGCCCAATGTGATCTGCGTGATTCATATGGCTTCAAATAGTGTATAAAAGAGAAGTTGTATAATGTTTTACAAGATCTGTAAAAGATTTTGAAAATTATAAACAAACACAACCACCCACCGTTGGCCACAAAAAAAAAAACACAACCACTCACCCACACACAGTCACACAATATTATAAACCAAATGCTATTTGCCTATTCATTATTCGAACAAAAGTAATCAGTATCAAGTTATGGTATTAAAAAATGGAATAATGGGATATTCGCAAAATGTTTACATATCTAATCAAGTTTGAATACATTCAGTGAATCAAGGGTTGGCAACTTTGGCATTTTTTGGAGTAGCAGTGAACTTGGTGCTGTTTCTGACGAGAGTGATGGGACAAGATAACGCAGAGGCAGCCAACAACGTAAGCAAGTGGACTGGAACTGTCTATATGTTTTCTCTTGTTGGAGCCTTCCTCAGTGACTCCTACTGGGGAAGGTATAGGACTTGTGTTGTCTTCCAAGCCATCCTTATTCTTGTAAGTACTCAACTATATATGCTTAATTATAACTCTTCATAAGCACATCTTTATATATATATACACACATATATATATTCACCTTCGTGTGAGAATTGTATGGTTGCCACGACATAGGAAAATAATAATATTCAAAGCATGCTTAATACAGTTATAATCATACTATCATATTAATGAGTGTGGCTAAGTGCACAAGATTTCTCATCTGATGGAGTATGAGAAGGGGTGGATATATACAGACTTACTTTTACAAGTAGAGACTATTCCCAGGATTTGTCATCATAGTATATATGTGAGTCTATTAAAAGTATTTGTTTGGAAATTTTATATTTGGCCAAAAGGACATTAATTTGGTAGGTATAACTCATTCAGTAGGTGCGACTTCTTCAGCTAAATGTAAATGACTTCCGTTTTGAAGACTTTTGAACACTCTGAATATGAGTTGCAATAGATGCATTTGGTGAATAAAATATCCGAACAAGTACTTTTAACCAAATTGGCATAATACTTTCCTTTATTTGGAGGATATCTTTGCGTACTGACGTGATTTTGTACATGACAGGGTCTCGGCTTGTTATCTCTGACATCATACAAGTTTTTACTAAGTCCTAGTGGTTGCGGAGACGAACAACTTAGTTGTGGATCCTATTCATCCCTCCATGAAGCTTTGTTCTACCTCGCAATATACCTTGTAGCCCTAGGATATGGAGGATACCAACCCAATATTGCTACGTTTGGTTCAGATCAGTTTGATGAAGGAGATACAAAAGAGGGACACTCAAAGGTAGCATTTTTCAGTTATTTCTATTTGGCTCTCAACCTTGGATCTCTCTTCTCCAACACAATATTGGGTTATTATGAGAACGAAGCTTTGTGGACTCTGGGGTTTTGGACTTCAGCAGGATCTGCTAGTCTTGCCTTGATCTTGTTCCTCTGTGGCACTACGAGGTACAGGTACTTCAAACCAGGTGGCAATCCTCTTCCTAGATTTTGTCAAGTTTTTGTAGCGGCAACAAGAAAATGGAAGGTCTACGAGGAATCTGATGAAGACAGGCTTTTCGAAGTTGAAGAATATTCCAAGGGAGGGAGAAAGATTCTCCACACGGAAGGATTTAGGTATGCTACTGATACCATCAATTTAATTAGTGAACAGTTCATAAGAAAGATAACATTTACATTTGTTTATGTACAGACGGAATAAACTTTCTTTCAACCTATAACTCAACAAATTGTTAGTGTGCTTAAACAAGTTAATAAAAATATATCTTTATATATGTGATCAGATTCTTGGATAAAGCAGCATTTAGAAAACCTGAAGAGTTGAGCGGAAAGGAAGAAAATAGCTTCAATCCGTGGCACCTTTGTACTGTGACACAAGTTGAGGAAGTGAAATGCATACTAAGACTACTCCCAATTTGGCTATGCACTATAATCTACTCTGTTGTTTTCACTCAAATGGCATCAATCTTTGTAGAGCAAGGTGCAGCAATGGACACTAGAATTTCACCATCTTTCAAAATTCCTCCGGCAAGCATGTCCTGCTTTGACATTCTCAGTGTCGCCGCCTTCATCTTCATTTACCGGCGACTTATTAACCCTTTGGTCGCCCGGAAGAACAACAATAAAGGGCTCACTGAGCTACAAAGAATGGGAATCGGACTCATCATAGCAATGATGGCCATGGTTTCAGCAGGAGTGGTAGAGCATTTTAGGTTAAAAAACGCTCAAGGTGAAGATTCAAGTTCATTGAGCATCTTCTGGCAGACACCACAGTATGTGCTTATAGGAGCTTCAGAGGTATTCATGTATGTTGGTCAATTAGAGTTCTTCAATGGTCAAACACCTGAAGGGTTGAAGAGTTTTGGAAGTGCTCTCTGCATGACTTCAATGTCACTAGGAAACTACGTTAGCAGTTTGATCGTCGCCATCGTTATGAAGATTTCTCAGAGAAATGAGAGCCCAGGATGGATCCCAGGGAATCTTAACAAGGGACACTTGGACAGGTTTTATTACCTTTTAGCAGCATTGACTGCGATAGATTTTGCGGTTTACTTTGCTTTTGCAAAGTGGTATAGGCCTGTCATATTTGAAGAAAGAAATGAAGTAGAAGACATAAACCTGCCAGAGCTTAAGGTTTAGGGGTTTGTTTTGGACCTCATGAGCCAATAATATATTGAGTTTTGGGTCTTCCAAAGTTACTGGAAAGATTTTTGTAAAATTATTTGTGGATTGCGCTATAATTTTGTATTCACGTTTACGTGTATTACTTGCTGTGAAACAAGAGGGATGATTTTTCTTCATTTCTCTATGTGGAGCAAAACGTTAAGTTATACATTTCAGATGGAGTGGTTTATTGTAATTAATCTATGTATATGTGTGTTGTATGAGGTTTCCATGTAATATAAATATAAATGAAATAATAATAAACAGTGATGAATTGGATGTGAATCTTTTTGCATATGTAGAATCTTTTTGCAGAACTACTTTATTAATTGACATGGACTGATGAATAATCTATGGATGAGTAGACTTATGAATTAAGTTTGTATTGGAATATGAAATGATTTATCATTAAAAGATAAATTATAATGAAATCAACACAAATCTTGTATGTGGAAAGGTTATATCACAGTAATAAAATCACCTAAAGCATTACAGAAATGAAACCCAAGAGCGGTTATAATCACTGTTACAATTAATCTAATATGAATTCTGTATGTTTAGATTATTTTAGAGCACCAATTGCAATCAAGCATATAAAACAACAAAGTCTTATCTCACTAGGTGAGGTCAGCTATATGGATCGCATGACGTCTTATACTATATCAAATACAATATCTTTGGATATATTATTAATCAAAAGACTTATCTCTATAACTATATTTAATATACATTTCAGTCTTTCCCTACATCTTTTCAAAGGGTTCTATACTACTTGATTTATCATTTTCTCCTGATAGATGACACTCTAACTTGTCCATATATATGATCATTACGAAGCTTATCCTTCCTTGTATGGCTACACATCTATTTCAACATTCTCATCTCGGCTACCTCTCACTTTATACTTATGCTATCTCTTTAAAGCCCAACATTCATTACTATATAGGATCATTGTTTTATAATAGTGCGATAAAACTTTCCTATCATCTTATTAGATACTTTTTAATTACAAATAACTATGGTAGCATTTCTTCATTTGCATCACATAGCTTGAATTTTATTATTAAATCACTATCAAATTTTACCATCTTTTTGTAGAATTGATCACAAATATCTAAAATTTGCAACATGTTGGATGATTTGGCCTCACAATTTAACATCCAAATCACTTCTAAATTGTCTCTTATCAAATTTGCAATACACATATTCTATCTTGTTCACAATTAAGCACATAATTAAATTAAAATTAATGGGAAAAGATGGAAAGAGTCTGTCATAGAGAGGGGCTAATACTAGGGTTTCTTACCCTTCCCTCATCATTGAAGGGTTCTCTTCTTGGGAGGGCGATGTGTTAGCAACTTGATGTGATATGGAATATTAAATGATTATAATTTTTCATATATTTAGGATATTTAACATTATAAAGGTATATTTAGGTTTTAATATTTATTGATTATCACCTTTTATCATTAATTGTGATTTGCATTTAATTCTAGATTTCTCGAATGTTTTGTCATTAATTTTTAGGGTTTAATTCATATTTATAAATATTACCTCAACTCATTTGCTTGGAATGCCTTATGATTTGAATGATATTGAGTTTCCTCCTCTCTAACTCTTTTTATTCGTCTATTTTTTTCTCATTCTTGTTGTTCTCCCTCTTCTCTAGTATCTCTATTTCTTTTCTCCACTCCCCCTCCCCGTCCTTCTTGCTGCTCCGGGAGGTGGTTCAAGTCGGTTTGGTGGTGGCGGGTCTCAAGCCACAAAGTTGGGGCGGACCTTTGAAATTGGGTGCCTCCAAGTGAATTGAAATCGGTCAAAGAGCAATCTTCAACTGAGGTGACCTAGGTTTGAGCTTCGGGACGATGAAGGAGAAAGTTCTCATGATGAAGATGATGATTGAGGAAGATTCATCAATTGCTTTGAAGAAACTTATGGATGAGCAAGGGAGCATGAGACAATGGTTTTAAGATTTTATCACCTCTTTGCGATTAGGGTTGAAAAGAGACTAATTGGTAGATGGTTCTGACTTCGGCAGTCTAAATTTTTATTTTGGTGTCATTTCCTTCATCAATATCATTTTTCAACAAGAGGTCCCCTAAAATAATTAATATGACACTAAATGAGAATAGAAAACATTGCAAGAACACTGAAATAATAATTTAGTTGAAAACGGACTAAATTAAAATGGATGGTTCCATATTTTCACTTGGAGAATGACATAATTATCACATAAAAAAATAGGTTCATCACTCTTCAAAGAAATTATATGAGCCATTTCAAAATTCAAACAAGCAACTAATTAATTAACTAAATAATTAGGTCAAGAATTTAATTAACTGAATAAAATTATAAGAAAAGGTCGTGAATCAAATTGCTACAAAAACCTCATTTCCTACCATGTTTCAATTTAAAATTAACAAATGACGTACCTGGAGCTAGAAAACATACGACTGATCTCGCAGCCGAAAAACCTGGGAAATCTGCCACAAAAATATTATATAATCGGTTATATGAATTAAAGATTTTAAGCTCATTACAATCGAATTGTTTGACACACATAAAAACAAGCGAGCTTGTGATATTATTAACGTTACAATCTAATTAATATCCGACCGATTTCATCTTTTATGTTATATTATGAACATTATAAATTGAAGAACGAGCTTGTGATAGGGCCTTGGGAATGATCTTATCAATAAATCAATTTGCTTTTGTGTGTGTGTCAACAGAAACAGCTGCCAAGCAATTTATCTATCCATTCCACACACAAAAACTGTCTTCACCAACTTTTTTTGTCTCCTAGCTAATTGTAACATATAATGGCAAGCTTCTTATCAATATATTTACCTCGGCTTGCGTAAAAATACTTCTCTACCGCGTTTCTAAACAGACCCAATAAGTAGATCTTATCACCTTGCTTCTCTCTTTTCAATTTTGTATTAAATTGAATTCACGTGGATATAAAGTAATTTCCTTTAGCCGACCACTTAAACAAATATTTGGTAAATGGTTTCTTTCTACCAATAGTAACAGCTGAGATGCATGTGTCTGCCTTTTAATTCCCAAAACAAAACAAAAGGTATCTGCTAAAAAAAGTAAGATATTTGTCAACTGCGTGCGTGTAAGGTTTATATATGCATATGAATAGGGATGGTTATTGTGATGATGAGCACAACTCAACAAATTTAACAAGTATAAAACTAATCAATATATTTATATCTTGTGTAATCTAATTTAATTTATTAAAAAATTAATTACTTGATTTTCAATTAGGTTAGTTTTTTTTTTGTTTTGTCTTTGCAGTTTTCTCTATATATTGTAGGTATTAGTGATTCATATGCTCATTTCGTCTTTTAATTAGAACTGACGTGGATGTTGACTAGACAAAATGTTAGTGGACACGAAATATAAAATAAAGATATTTTTTAAAAAATAAAATGATAGAGTAAAATTTATGTAGTATTAACATAAAAATAAAATTTATTAGGCTCAAAATCATTTTCTTGCATCTATACATAATCAGGTTGATTTTGATTTTATTTAGATCCATATGGCAAAATTAATATCCAGGTGTAATATGCTGAGACCATTTTATCAAATTAACAAATTAAGATGAGGTAAGATTATAGGAGTATGTATATTAATTTTTCCTGAACTTCTTAATAGTAATAAATATTAGATTATTGTTTAAAAAAACTGATCTTAATTACCTAAAAGTGACTTAAAGCTCACCACCAGCTAGACTAGTTGAGATACATTCATGTGTTTGTGTAAGAATTGTGAGTTTTCCTTTATATTGTGTTAGTAAATATTATCTTCCTTTTATACGCACATTTCATACTGACAAGTTAAATCTTAATCGAAAAAAAAAAATTACTGCCAAGTTAAATGCGAGTATTATAAGGCAAATTCAAATAAAGGATATTATCTTAATATGATTTTTTTTCCTTCTACAAAGTTTACACATCCTTAGGGATAATTTCTCTTCCGCTTGGTCCAAATATAAATGAACAACAATAGTAGTTCACTCGTGAGCGAAATGAATAAAAAGTCTTTAGAGAAAGTGAACTTGGACAACCATGAAATATTTATTATGATAATGACTTTAACCCACAGATATCAATCATTGTCTCCTCTATGCCAAGTTGAAAGATTTTGCTTTTATATATTGGCTGGATTCGTCATCGTGGAGATAAGGAAAAGTTACAAACAACAAGACAAATAAATGATGGGAAAGAAAGAGACAGGTAAATAGTTAGCAACACTATGAATTGATATTTCAGTTTCTCTTAGTTTCTTACTTTTTCCCCTCCCTTTCACTCTCTTTTTGATGTGGAATGAGATGTATATAGACAGGTAAATAGTTAGCAACACTATGAATTGATATTTCAGTTTCTCTTAGTTTCTTACTTTTTCCCCTCCCTTTCACTCTCTTTTTTGTGGGTTTTTTTTCATGAAAATGTTCAACCCACAAAAGCCCAATTAGATTGCTTTTAGAGCTTGTTTGGATGTCATTCCTGAAATCTATGTTTTACTCCAAAATTTAGATTTTATCTAAGTATTCACATTTTACAAAAAAAAGCTATTTAAGATACAAACCTCGATTTGAAACCTCAGTTTTGAAAAAGCTATTTTCTTGTCAAATCATACCTCTACTAATAAATTTTCTCTTTTCTAATTTTTCTTTCTTCCTGTTTCTTCTTTCCTACCTACTTTTTGCATCGAACTCTGTAAAATCAAATAACTTCCCAAACACAATCTTTTAAAGCCTAGATTTTGCCTCAAAATCCATAAAATCTATTCTCCAAAGCTTAGGTTTTACCTTGGAATCCGTAAAAGCTATTCTGAAAAGACTTCCAAACAAGCCCTTAATGGGTTTATAATAAAAAAGGCAAAATTAAAAATAATTTTAGCTTGGAGATGTTCTTTACACTCCAGACCTTTTGATTAAGACAGATAACAAAAATAATTTTAGAATCAGGCTCGTCCCATAAGAATGTAGGTTCAGATTAATATATCATAATATTAAATTATATAAATAAATTCATATGATTTGAATTTAACCTGAAAATAATATTTAAGTAGCTTTCAAACTGAATATAATATTCATTTTAGGTAACTATTCCAGTGGGTTAGGTAATATTTTTTGTATTTGTTATAGCCAAGTTTGTAATTATGTGAGATTAGGTAGATCAAACATTAATTAAGCCATTTTTAGTGGAATCCTATAGATCATTACTATAAAATAAATTGAGACTCGTGTTGTATAATTTTTTTAAGAGTACAGATTAGACACTATTCTTATACTTTCACCTTGCAGGCAGTCGGTGGAGTGAATTGAATTAGAAAAATGTTTTTTTTGGCACGTTATATAAAATTTAAAAAATAAATTATATATAAATAATACAACTTGTGAAAAACTTATATTCAATATTAGTGAAAACAAGTATGAATCTCATGCATTAGAAATGAGTCAAGGCTGCTTATAGTTTATACATAACTTGATTTGTTAGTATTTGTATATTATGAAGATAAATACAAATCCTTAAATCATGACAAGAATTAAAATCCAAACCCTAGTGATTAATTATCACAAAGTTGCATATATTTTTCTGCTTAATTTTATATAACACGTTTTTGGTCCCAGCCTATCAAAGTTGATAGCCTCCTCCCTAACATCAAAGCTACCTCATATTAAATGTGACAATTAATTTGTAAGTTATTATATTTCTCTAATTTTTAACCAAGTCCTCATATTTTTTTATCAATTCCTTATAGTTTCATCTATTTTTAAATGGAACCCTGTAATTTTTTTCTTTTATTAAGTACTTATAATTTCACCTGATTTTTTATTAATCAGGTCATTGAGTTTCAGGTGATTGATAAAATAAAGGGGAAAAAATAACTGCAAGAATTTGATTAAAACTTAAGTGAAATTATATGGATATAATAAAAAGAAAAAAATATATAGATCTGATTAAAAAAGTGTGTAACTATAAGGACCTGGTAAAAGGCAAAAAAAACTATATAAACCTGATTAAAAATAATGTGATTAATTCTAATCAAGTTGCATATATATTTTTTATTAATTTTTATATGGGAGATTTGTCTCAGGTCCCAAATAAATAAAATATTTAAGGAATAGTCACATGGAAAAAATATTTAATGAGAGGTCTCATTGACAACATGAGGTCATTATATTGACAACACTATGTGCTATGTTGGCAAATCTCATATTGTCAATGGGACCTCTCATTAAATATTTTTCTCTATGGGATCATTCCTTAAATATTTTGCTTATTTGGAACCTGAGGCTAAATCTCCCTTTTTGTATAACATGTCTCAGATCCCGTCAGCCTATCAAAGCTATACGCCACGCCACTTCCCTAATATCAAAGTTAGCTATATATTAAATGAGGATATCAATATGAAAGTTATTATATAGTTTAACCTTATTTTTAACAAAGTTTTTGCAATTTTAATTGGTTGAACCAGAGTTGATAAAGCGAGTCAACCCGCCAGTTACAGGTTGGCCTGCCATGAGGCGGGTTCAAATACCCACTTCTATATGGGTTGTGATTTCTCCAACCCAGCCTGCCATGAAGTGTTAGCGGTTTGACCCGCTAATCCACCACCTTTTTTAAAAAGTTATTTTTTTTATATTTTCTTACCCATAATATTTTTCAACTTGGATTTGAAATATATATTTTTTATTTTTTTAATACAAAAAATGAAATATTCTTTTTATAAATTTAATTTATAAAAATAGAACACAACTTGAAATTAAAATATATAATTCAACTTTTAGATAATACAACTTAAAGATATATAATACACTTTATAAAATTGAATTTAAACCAAATATAAACAAATCAAATTATTAACAAACATTCAATATTAATTAGATTTACATTATTATTAAAAGTTATCCACATATTTTTTATAAATTAATTTTAATTTTTTTAAAGAAAAAAATGGGTTGACAGGTTAACTACAAACAGGTCAACTTTTGACCAACTCAACCCATCGTGGATTGATGGGTTGGTAGGTTCAGCCATTACCAGCTCTAAATTAAACTATATGAACATAATTAAAAATCACGTGAAACAACAAGGATATGATTAAAAAACTTAAGAAAATCCTGATTAAAAAAGGTGGAACTATAACAAGTTGATAAAGGAAGAAAAACTATATGATTAAAAATCATGTGAAATATAGGGACATGGAGATTAATGATTCCTAATTTGTTTATAGCCATTGGATGAGCCCAATAAATCAAATTTCAGTATATATCCTTTCAATGGAAACAAAGATTAATTTCACTCAATGTACTTATTAGAGTAAAAGATAAGCACATATCTCAATTACATTTGATCTATACAGGGAAATTAGGAATCAAACTAATTTCCAACTATTCCACTTACAGATAAGAACTCCTATACTCTCATTCTAAAACCATTTGGCTTTTGTAGCGAATAAAAAAATTATTGCCATTCTAGTTCGAAGTTGTGTTTATCCAAGAGAGAAGCCACAAAGTATGCTTGAAATATTCCTAATGCTAGCTGAGTCAGAAAATGAGAAAATGTGATAAGCAGGAAGAGATATTACCTCCTACTTATTTATTATTAATATCCTAACTGCATCCAGAAACACAATGTAAGCAAGTTAACGCATTGATTTAAAATTAGATTTTAGTAACAAATTAAGAAAGGTTTAGTTATTAGAAGGATGTGACAATGATGATAAGGAAGTTTAATAAACTTTACAAAGAGAAATGACAAGCCTAATTTTTGAAACTGAATAGAACCCTTATTAGACGTTGAATACACTGAAAGCGATGTTACACACAAGAATAAGTCATCCTAATCAAGTTGAAACCGTGAGTGAAAAGGACTCTAATTAGCTTTATTCACTTCATATTAACTAAATCACGTCTCCTTGAAGCGAAGCTGAAAACTCCCCTCCCCCACCCCACTTTAATTTAGACAAAAGAAAAACTAAAGGGTTAATACAATATTTGATCTCTCATATTTACCTTCATTTTTTGTTTGGTCCCCTCAAATTTAAAGTAAATAATTTTGATATATTAATTTTTATTTTATTTAAATTTTTGTCGCTATAGTCTAATAAAAATATGGATCATTTTGCAACTTGAAGAATGAAAATCATTAATGTTAAACTTAAGGAAATAAAGATTGTATTGATGTAAAACTAAAAGAATAAGAGAGAAGTAAGTTACTAAGTCACATGTATAATATTCGATTCTCTCCATATATTAATATCGTCTATTAATTTTTTTGATATCGACATTACATATAGTGATGGTTATTTATAACAAATTCAATGGTGAATAGCAACGCAAATTCATGTTATTTTAAGAGAGACATATGAGAAGAGACAACTTATATTTTGGCAATTATATATGCTTGTTTCTTTTCATTTATCAATGCAAATTTTCTTTCACCGTGTGGATTTTCTTCCATATGGACACTGAACAAATAATTTGTGCAATGTTTCTTAACAAAAATTCTATTATTATGTAGAGAAATCCATATTCCATGAAATTTACAAGTTTTAATGAAGAATGTGAATATTGACCCTTTACTGGTCAGAAACCCTCACGGATAGACCCTTTTGTGAATATCAACCTCTCAATGAAAGTACCAATTAATGTAATGATGATTATAAGTCTTTGGCCCTTAAAATAAAGGAGAAATTACTATGAAAACTCAAAGAAGTGACTTACTAATCAAAAAGTTTCAATAAAAAGTGAGAAGTATGAATATTTTATTACATGCTTCTCAGTTGTTGATATTTTGACTAATTAAATATTTTCTTGAGAATTTACAGTAATTAATTTCATGAACACGTCCTTTTAGGTAAATTTTCCATTTATATTATATAACAAGCCGTACTAGTTTATATATACAAATATAAATATAAAAACAAACTATTTACATAGCAACATATAGAGCAGAGAGTTTCAGAAAACTCAGAGATGAAGCATGTGTGTGTTACGTGCTATCAATTATCTTTTGTTTTTTCTTGTTCAAGAAATAATAACATGGTAGGAAGGGGATTCACTTCTAGCTCTACTATAGATGGAGGGCCACTGAAGTGGTAAGTATGTTGGAAAAGTCCACAAGCAATTAATACTTCTCAAGACAAAGTCCATATAATCACATCTAATGTATCACAACAAAAAATGATAGTTAATTCATTAAGTTTAATTTAAATTAAAAAAATTTCTCAACGTGATTCATATTAAATAAAGTTTTGAATGATAGAGAAAATACAAAGACTTACATTTAAGCATTAGTTATAGGGTAAAATTGACAATAAATATTAATTAATGTGCAAGTGACTAAAATGGGGACCAAACATATTTTGTAGAAAGCAGATTATATTGTGAAGTGAAAGAAGTAGCTTCAACCACACATTAATTAGTTGCGAAGGGATATGTCCATCAAATGGAGTTTAAAATGGTACAAGAGAATTTAAATTAGGACAAATTTTGGATTAAGTTGCATGTATCCATTCAGCCAAATTTATAGATGAATTTATAATTTTATATACACATTTTAATGATTAAAAATAGCAAAATAAATATCTATAGAAAAATTTTTATATCTTAATTTGCATTATAAGAGCTTATACAAAAATTCATAAGTAGTCCTCGGTTAATTTAAAAGTACACATACACTTTTAATAAGTAACAATACCAAAATAATTAGTGTGATTAGAAAATTTGATTTATGAATGAGATCTGTCATACCTTACATTTAAACTATATTATAACCTATTCTATGTGCATCAAAACCACTTTAGATGATTAAAGTACAAGAAAATCAAAACTGAAATCGTTGTCTCATGGTACCATTCTTTTGGCAAAATATCTTAGTCAGATTCACATCTTAGCATTATCAAAACATTGATAAACGCTCATTGCCTCATGGGCATTACAGCAAATAAAAGTGTAATTACATTTTTAAGTTAGGGAATAAGTAGACATAGGTTCATTCAAACATAAAACATATACATAAACTTTTTGGATTGCCAATGTCATCCTCAGTCGCACCCCAACACAATGCCCTTGCCCTTAGGAGTATCTGTTCATGCTGAATGATTGAAGGAATGGTGAGATTTTGGGGAATCTCACTAGCAAGAACTTTTCATTATGTTAAATATATAAAGCTATAGTCTAATGTATGTAAAAATAAGTCATAAGAACAAAACTTTAAGCATAATCATGCTCAATTAACAGCAAGCTACTACACGTTCTCTTATCAGATAGATAATTAGCCGTGCACACCTAGGCAGTTATCTACTCTGCCATCTATCTGGTGCATCATGGCCATGGAAATATTTACAAGATTCATGCAAGCGATTTTACATGTTCTCATGCCTATCTAAGGCAAAATGGCACAAACAAACATGCATCAATAATACATAATAACATAAGAGGAAAAGAGTCACTACATAATGTTCTTTCTTCTTTTTTACCTTCTATCCATTCCTTTCCTTGATTACTTCTTATTGGGCTTGGGCGTGTGTCACGGCCTGCCATTTATACAAATTTTAGAGTGCATTACATTCACCTTATTTACAATTCCATAACTTAGCTAGTTATTCCCCTGATCCCTACTTAACCTAGGATCTAGCCTTATTCCTTAGAAACTTTGAAAATTCATAACTTGACGTAAAAAACTCCAATTGAAACGGTTCAAGTCTCTATTTAAAGATCTTTCAATCCTCTATCCATGAAAAATAATAACTAGTCATCATATTGGGTAAACAAGTACAGACTTTAGGCACAAAGACTACTGTTCATCTGATAAAAACTGAAACTTCTAGTTTCCCTACCTCAACTTTAAAAATTCATAATTTTCATTATACACATCCAATTAATGTGTTATAGGACTCATTTTAAATCTTGAGATGTGTATTAAGCGATCCTAAAATTACGTGGGTAGAAGAGACCAGTTGCCTTAGTTTAGGTTTACCCAAACATAAATGCTCAAATTTGTAATTGTTTTCACTTTTGTGCCTAATGCTTCTAAAATTAGTGTCTCAGTTATACCCTACACAATTTTTGCTTCCAAACACATTGGAACCATCAAAATAGACAAATTCCCACTCTTTCCTCATGACCTGTTCAGACTGAAATTTCCCCAAATCCAACCACAATACACAATCAACTTCCAATCCTCACCAAAACATGGTAAACTCTTAATCATACATAAACCATTTATCATGCCATTTCTATGATCTGAACGTCATTAAAATACCAAGAAAACATCTTAACCAAATCAGGGCAGCCAACATAAAATCATGAAAACTTAATCAAATACCAAAATACTTGGTTCAAATCAAAGCCCATACTCACCTCTTTCCTTTTCTAGAGCTTATTCTTGATTCTTCCAATCTCTACACTTCTTGGGAAGCACCAAACTCCTCTTTTCACAAAACTAAAACTATAGAAATGTTACTCTTGATGAGAGGAATAAGTTTTGTGAAGGCACATTGAGCTATAAATGGGGTTTTGGGGGTGATTTTACCTGAAGCCTTCTTTCTCTCTCTAAACCGACTATGGAGCTTGAAGGTGGTCTGAAAGTTGTCTCTCTCTTTCCTTTCCTTGCTGGCCGAAAATTCAGGAGGGATATTTTGGTAGTTAAATGATGTATTAAATTAAATCAAGTTTTTCTTTTAATCCATCAATGATAAACCACCACATATACCCTTACTTTTTCCTTTTTCTTGGGCCCCAAAAACCACTTTTACACTCTGGCACCTCTAAACCAAACGATCCCTTTATTCACTATTTTGGTTGTGGGGGCTTTCAAATAAAAAAAAGCTATGTCTCGTAAGAATTACTTTGAGTAGTGAATTATGCCTCTGGTACAATAAATTCCTGTAACAGGGTCTTTCACTTTGGTCTTTTTAAACGTACATAGAATCATTTTGCATCAGTCTAACAAAATGGTTGGCTGGTTCAATGATCATGAAATCATTTGAAATTCAAGAGGCAGTAGAATCAATTCTTATCTTGACAACCTTTACGACAAAAAGAACACATATCGTCTTCAACCAATTGCTAGCCGCCAGAGCTCACGGGTGGCATTTTTTTAACTAAGGAGAAAAATTGTAAAAACATCAACATTTTTAAATTCATTTTTGGTACATGGGCCAATGTGAGATTTTGCAAATTTGAATTACCTTTTAGAAAATTGCAAGTTTCAGGGTCATTTTATTGGAATTTGCCAAAGAATTATGTAAGAAGATGAACAAAAAATCACATTCATAGACTAAATTCATTAGTATTCTTTTTTGAGCAAGTTGTTGCTCAACTACTATTCTTCACATTATTCTTCATTCTCTTGTTCTTAATCCCACTCATGTGATTCTCCTCTCCTTCCTCCGATGTAACACACTCACACGCGCGCGCATTATGTTGTTATATATCTTGATGTGTGTGTTATGCCTAATAGGATTCCTAGTATGAGAAACATTTAAAATAATTTAAATGAAATCTTTTATAAATAGCCTCTTGGAGTTATAGAATACTACATCCTATCATGAATATAAGAACCATTTAATTTTTTTGGGAATATTAAAAAGCTAATTAACTAGTACGTTTATCATTTTTTAAAATTAATTTATCCGCCTTGTAAATTAATATGTAATCTAATGATATACATTTCAGAATATGTTATAATTATAATTATTACTTTTGTTAATCTTCCAAAAAAATCAGACTCTTTTATCAAGGAATGAGGTAGTAATAATATAGTAAATCACGGTATCTTGCTGGGTAATAAGTTCTCCTCTTCACAGTCTTTTTCCTTCTCTTCACTTTGTCTTCTTCGATATGTGTATATATATTTCCCAAATCTCTTTTCTTTCATTTCATTCTTCATTCACTCAAAATCAAATATCCTACAAGTACTGAACAAGCCATCTACTCCATCACTATATATATGGTAGGTTCTCTTCCATTGCTTTCTTGCTTTTAATTTAAATTTTTTTGCAAGATGACAAATTTTTGTATTTGTGTGCTTATTTCTTTACATGATTATTTGATTGACTGAAAAATAATTAAATGATAGTTTCTGTTTTGTATGGAAAATATTGATTCGTGATATATGGTATAATTAGTTACTTTATAGTAATCATTATGTTGCATCCTTTCATTTTCTAAAATACATTACTTAAAACTTGTAAATTATAAATTTTTATTCAGTATTTATAATATTATCAGGAGATTGTTATGGAAGAAGTAAAGGAGGAGAAACGAGAGGATTACACACTTGATCGGTCTACTGCAGTCCGTGGAAGAACAGGGACATGGGTTGCTGGAAATCTCATCCTAGGTGTGTATGTGTGTATTTAATATCAATCATATTGATGATATCCTACGCTTTGATCCTTAATACAGCATCCTTTAATGACATATTCAATGAAATATTTGTTTACTCTTTGAAAATTGTCCTCTTAGTTTAACTAGTATATTTTTCATCTCCCCCTAATGAATTATAATAGTCAAAGGGTGATTATAAAAAATTTGTCAAAAAATGTATGGTAAAAATGTACTTTTTGTCCTCTTATTTTTTTAAATACGAACTGGATACTGTTAATTTAAGACAAATACAAACACTACAAGAAAAAAGCCATTTAGCGATGGAAAAATCCATCGCTAAATGGCTATTTTCCATCAGAAAATTTCCATTTAACAACGAAAAATATTAGCGACCCTCATTTTAGCAATGGATTTTTGGTCTCTAAATGATATTTTTCTGGTAGTGAAAGCCACGAAGGCTTAAGTTCCCAAGGACAAACGCCCCTATCCCCTCAATAAAGGGAGGGGGAGGTTAATTCGTGATACAAAAAGGGGCAGCAAGAGTATGCAATAATTTGGCTAGATAGTCAGCTATGATATTATCCTCTCCCTATTCAAGTGTCGAAATTCAACCTTCCAATCTTGAAAAACACTAGCTCTGGCATCCTCAATATCATCCCTAAAAGGGTGATGACCATCATAACCTCTGGTAATTAGGTTAATAATGGCTTCTTTGGAATCTGAATAAATCTCTACTTTCCTACATCCCTTAGCCCAGCTGAACAAATTAAGTCCATAGACAATTCCAATGAGCTCCACAACGGTAGGAGGAATGTTCGTGAGTTTGCAACTAATCTGTCCATTATTATCATCTTTAAGTATGTCCTCTTACTTTAAAACAATGTTTCAATTTGGTTTTTTAATTTTATAAAGTACATTTTCGGTCATTTAATCATGACACTGTTTGTGTCAAATATTTTTTTCTTATACCAATAATTGTTATACCTTTTTTTTCTAAAATTAAACTCAATATCTCAGCATTAAATAATGTTTTGCCAACATTTAAAATGATAATTAAGTGTTTACAGTTTATATCATGTTTTAATTTATTTATTTTTACAATTATATTTCATCCTCAAAATTTCCCATATATAGTTGTTAGTGAAACGCAATGATTGTTGGAAGTGAGATCTGCATGTGGATTAATTAATTGAACAAATGAACTAATACAATCTTAAAGATGATTTATTTTCACACACGCAATTGCTGCGTATAAATAAAAAAATACAATCATGGATCTTGTGTGAACACCGAAATCTTGTCATATAAATATATACTTTAGAAACACACCCCAACAACTACCATTTGGTAAGAGAGATAGAGGGAGAGTAGTTAGATTCACGTTATATCTCTCTTTTACTTTACCTAGTAGGTTAATCTAGAAAACTAATTAATATGAATATGATAATTATTCCTATTTAATTAAAGTCACATTTCAATAATTTATATAAACAAAGAAAATTAATGTATAAAAAGAACAAAGAAAATTATTTTTTTTTTGCTAAATACACGTATTTTAATATTAAAGGCAATCAATACACCATCTATTACTAAATGTAGACACATTTTATAGTGGAGATTTGAATTTTGGTTTGCTACATTGTGAGAACTTCCGTTAGATTCAACCCCTATTGGTAAGAAAATTAGTTGATTGTCTTGACTTTGTTCCATCTTTCAACGAATGCCTTATGGCTCGTTTGGTATGTTGGAATTGATTTTGGTGGAGATGGAAATGGAAATGGAGATAAAGATGGAAATGAGGATGGAAATTGATATAAATATAGAAAAAAAATGAGAGGCCAAAAAATAATTCCATGGAATTGAATACAATTCCATGTGTTACATCATGGAATTCATTTCTACACATTTTGAATTCCATTTCCATTTCCATTTCCAATTCCACCCCCAATTCCACCATACCAAACATAGGAAATAAATTCCATTTCTCATTCCACCTCCCAATTCCACCATACCAAACATGGCATTAGTTAAATCCAAATTATTTATTTCCTCTCTCTTCGATGCCATAGTATCTCAACAATATTCATACCACCTTACCAAAGGACATTATTAGGAAAACATATAGATTAATCGATAAAGTAGCATCTAATATCACCTTAATTTTAATTTATGAGTTTTATCCATTATTCTAATCTTATTTATTATACATCAGGTATTATAAGCCATAAATAAGATCATGGTAATTTGTATAACCGGAAATTAACAATAGGAGGGAAGGAGCCGTTAAACGCACCATAAATAAGAATAGGATGCTAGATGTTACTAGAAAATAACATTAGATTGTTAGATGTCACTTTACACGAGAATATTGTATATATCTTTTAATTTAAAATAACGATAAAAACAGAGGAAATAATTGATAAAGCTCAATTGTTTTATGAAGCAGTGAATCAAGGGCTGGCCACGTTGGCATTTTATGGGGTAGCAGTGAATAGTGTGCTTTTTCTGACGAGGGTTATGGGGCAAGACAACGCAGAAGCAGCCAACAACGTAAGCCAATGGACAGGAACAGTATATATGTGTTCTCTTGTTGGAGCCTTCCTCAGTGAATCTTATTGGGGAAGATATACAACTTGTGTTGTCTTCCAAGCCATCCTTGCTCTTGTAAGTTACTTTGGAATTATATATATATAGACACACACATACACACAAAGGGGAATTACAGTCAAGTTTTAAGCTAGGAAGACAAATTATTACTATTAGATCAATTAATCAATTTGAATTGAAATCCCAATCCCAAGGGGCCTATGCATGTGATTAATTGGGATTGTGAATAGGTAAGTTTACCCTCATTTATCAATTGAAAAGTTAACGCGATGTTAATGATAATTAAGATACTATCAATGATAAGTCAGGATGTGCCTCAGTTGACAGTCACTATGCCACTAATAAGAAATCGAGCCAATACATGGTATGATACCAACAATGAAAAGTTAGGATCCCTCAATTAACAACTAATCAATGTGTCACCAATGATAAGTTTGTTGCCACAATTGACAAGTCATGATGACAATAATGATAAGTCAAAATGCTTTGATAAACCAGTCAATGTGCCAATAATAACGATGTTGAGATAAACTCATATTTTCACGATTCCAATTAATTGCATATAGGTGACTTAGGACTTATATCAATTTGATTATTTTATATTATAATTTATCTTCTCTAGTAAGTGAGTGTAATTCCCTAGTATATTCCTTAAAAATCAGATTTTTTTTGTTTAACTAAATAAATTAATTTTGCAATCCGACAAACAACATTTTCTTTATATAGCTGTACCACACCAAACTAAAATTGATTATTTAACACATAACATACATATGTAATCTATTTTCTTCAACAATCTCATTTATATCAAGCGTTGTCGAAAGGACGTTTAATTTAATTTGTGAAGTGAATAAATAAAACAAAGAAGCTACGTGATATTATTTTCTGGGCAATAATAAACCTTCTTCAAACTCCATCCATGAGAAATTGTATAAAAGGTTTAATTCCTTATCACTCAACCCATCTACGAATTTTTGGATAAAATCAGTTGATATTATTACTATATTTTATATTCATATATTTTGGTTATATATGACAGGGGCTGGGTCTATTATCACTCACATCCTACATGTTTTTACTAAACCCTAGGGGTTGTGGAGATGAACACTTCACTTGTGGATCTCATTCGCCACATCACAAAGCTTTGTTCTACATTTCAATATACCTAATAGCCCTAGGCTATGGAGGATACCAACCCAATATTGCCACGTTTGGTTCAGATCAATTCGATGAAGGAGACCCAAAAGAAAGACACTCAAAGAAAGCATTTTTCAGTTACTTCTATTTGGCTCTCAATATCGGATCTCTTTTCTCTGATGCAGTACTGGTTTATTTTGAGAATGAAGCTATGTGGACTCTAGGGTTTTGGGCCTCGACAGGATCAGCCACGCTTGCCTTGATCTTGTTCCTTTGTGGCACTACGAGGTACAGGTACTTTAAATCAGGAGGAAATCCTCTTCCTAGATTCTGTCAGGTCCTTGTTGCAGCAACGAGAAAATGGAAGGTCAATGTTGTTTCTAGGGAGGACAACCTTTTTGAAGTTGAACAATGTTCTAATGGAGGAAGAAAGATACTGCACACTGAAGGATTTAGGTAAGTTAATATCATCATTTTAATTATGGCTGAAAAGTATACAAAGTCCCCCAGAAATTTATGTTATGTTAATAATCTCCCTCACCGTACGTTGATACTTTACCATAAACCTTATTAAACTGTCATATTCCCATAAGATTTATCCATAACTGCAAATGGTTTGAAGTTTAAATGATATATTTGCATATAACTCAAAGTTTGATGGGTTATATGCATACAAAAATAAAGTTTAACGAAGTACAGAATTGATTAGTATGGGTTTATCTGCATAAATATAGAAGTTTAGTGAGATTTCACTCTAAAATTGCAAATGTTTGGAAGAATATTTACTTTTAAGTCAAAGTTTAGAGGGAATTTTGCATAATTCAGGGTTTTATTATTCATCAGTTGCTTTATACATGTCCTCACGTGCTAAAGTACACACACACTTACGCGCACGCCCTTCTCTAGTGATATAGTAATCTCATTTTCATTACAGAACCTGAAATTTACCCAAGGTTTCTGATATTTAAATATACCAATGTATTTTAGCCACTTTTTATTATTTCCAAGATCTTATTATGCTTACTATCTCATCAGATTCTTGGACAAAGCAGCGTTTAAGGCACCTGAAGAGTTAATCGAGACGGACAAAAATACCCTCAATCCATGGCATCTTTGTACGGTGGCACAGGTTGAGGAAGTGAAATGCATACTAAGACTAATCCCAATCTGGCTGTGCACTATATTATACTCAGTTGTTTTCACTCAAATGTCTTCACTATTTGTTGAACAAGGTGCAATAATGGACACCAGAATTATTATTTCATCATCATCATCGTCCTTCAAAATTCCTCCGGCAAGCATGTCCATATTTAACGTTCTAAGCACCTCATCTTTCATCTTCTTCTACCAGCGAGTTCTTAACCCTTTCATTGCCCAGAAAATGAACGGTAAAGGACTCACAGAACTTCAAAGGATGGGAATAGGACTCTTCATAGCAATGATGAGCATGGTTTCAGCAGGATTAGTAGAGCATTTTAGGTTAAAGAATGCTATAAATGAACGAGTTTCAAGTTCTTCATTGAGCATCTTATGGCAAATTCCACAGTATGTTCTTATTGGAGCTTCAGAGGTATTTATGTATGTTGGTCAGTTAGAGTTCTTCAATAGAGAGACACCTGATGGGTTGAAGAGTTTTGGAAGTGCCCTTTACATGATGTCAATATCACTGGGAAACTACGTGAGTACTTTAATTGTTGTTATTGTTATGAAGATTTCTTCTTCTTCTTCTTCTTCTCAAAGAGATGTCAATAAGCTTGGATGGATCCCTGGAAACCTTAACAAGGGACATTTGGACAAGTTCTATTTTCTTTTGGCCGCATTGATCGCAGTGGATCTGGCGATTTATGTAGCTTGTGCTAAGTGGTATGAGCCTATTAAATTTGCAGAGCGGAATGAAGATGAAGACGACAATAGCAACATCATCAGCCCAGAGCTTAAGGTTTAAGGATTTCGAATCGTGTGAGAATATGTTTTGTAACTTTGTTCCATGTACTCAAGTTTGTAAAGTGCTCCTGAGCATATACATACATACATATATATATATAGACCAATGAGAAGTATTTCATAACTTTTAATTAGTTTCGTAATTTTCAATCAGTCTCTTGATGAAAAGCATTGGCGCATATCTAAAAGTTTCTAACTCACATGGCACCTCACACGTCCTCTCACGGACGAGACAGTTAGTTCTATACCCCATGTAGCAGAATCCCCTGGGGTTGTGTGTAACACCCTCCATTTACACACTTAACCGTTATGATTCAGGCGAATCAATTATTAAATCTCATAAATCAAAACTTGCATCTTCATCATTGATAACTATTCATTTGGTCTTTCCAGATTTTTTGTTTAACTTTTAAAAATCATAACTAATCCTAGAAATCTGGAACGTGTATGAAAGCCCTTGAATTCCTTTACATGAGAAAGATACCACTCTTGCCGTTTTATGTTTGGATTGATACAGTTATTGATTTTGCAAACTTGCTCCGTTTTTATAAAAACAAAAATTAATATCTCAGTATATGTATCCAATTGAGCTGATTTAGGACTTAGTGGAAATCTCTATATATGTGTCTAATTTACGCATACCAATTCTCATGAACATTTTATATCTTTTACTGCATAAAATATACTGAAGAACTAACTAGGTCTCGAAAGAGCCTAAGTTGAACCATCACAATCCAGCATCACAAAATCATGATTTCAATTTCATACTTGAACTTATAATGACTTGCAATTTATCATTGCGTACCAAAGATACATTCCAAGGCCTCACAATAAATATACACTACTCATGGAATTTGTTACACATTTAACAAATTATAGCAAGATTTTTTTTACCATCATTATACCAAGATAATATCTGAGGAAATTTATTTCTCCTTCCACTTACCATTGCTTTTGCTTTAGATGCTTGTAACCTAGCATTGCTAGACATTGAGCGGTGAGAATTAAAGAATCCTAGTAGCAAACAGTTACCATATTCAAGCAATTAAGTTATGCTTCCATCGTTTAACTCATTAACAAGTAGCATTGCTAAGGCTTACATATAATCAAGAACGTGCGCATGAAACAAAGAATTGTCTATCATGGTCATGGCACAATTCAAGAACTACATTAAACATATTCAAGATAAAGTAACTAAACTAATTGCAAGCTAAGAAGCATAAGAAACATATGAACACAACTTAAATACAAGAACGAGTAAAGTTGCTACATTACAGCTTTTTTTAGCTTTCTTTGTTTTCCTCTTTTTTAATACTTGGATTCTCATTGTCCAAGCTTCCAATTACACTTCCATAATTTCCAATGGCCCTAAATAAATATTATACATACATTGATAAACTTATTAGGACTATTGAATCCATTAACATCTCACAAACTACTCTTACCCTGTTCTATCTTTTCACTTTTAATTCCATAAGCACAAAAGTTAATCCCACATGCATGCTTTTCCATGTAGATTCCACTTTTAAGGTTAAATGGATCAAAAGAAACCTTCTTCTCCTTCAACTATCTAAAACGGAAATATAAGAGCCTTATTACACAAAAAATTCATTTTGATTTCTAATGCTTCCAAACTTGTTTTATCACTTGTAAACTACATAATTTTTCATTTTAAACTCATTGGAAGCATTAAAATGATCAAATTTCAACTATAAATGGTTCCCAGTGCTGGACGAACTGTGTCAAGAGAGGAAGCAAAATGATCTTTCAATATATACTCTATTCCATTACCACCTTCCAAATTCTAAGCATCCATGTAACCTTAATTAACTCTCAAATCATTCTTTTTGTTTCCAACATTTTGGCAGAATCTCCCCTTATCTTTCTTACTTTCCAAAATTACAAAACTCAAGAACAATGCCAATCAACATCATAAAAGCAACAATAATCAGCTTACCTAGGTCTTCAACTTGAATTTTCGAATCTTTTCCTCTTGAAACCGCCTAGAGCTCCAACTTTCTCTCTTGCTAAGCACCATAAGAAGAGATTAGAGGCTAGGGAAGGCTTCAAACACAAGAAATAGAGGTAGGGATGAAATCTCGAGCATATATAAACTTATCTACTTTCACTCTGTTATCTTCCTCCTTCTCATTCCTTCTTTCCTTTTCTCTTCTTTCTTTTCCTCGCACTCTCAATTTCGTGCTCTTTGCTTTCTCCCTCTCTGGGCCGACTTTAAGTGGACAGATGAAGGGAATAACATGATTTTAGATGGTCTTATCCGACTTAAAACTATATTACTTTAAGGCTCCCTCTGATCAAATGGCCAAGAATCACCCTTTAACCCCTTTATGGCTTCAGATTTCGCCACTTATATACTTGAGACAGACAATGGATTGTTTTCCCAAGGCTTGATTATCGCACTTAATTCTTATTCTCCCATTAATATAAGATTACCATTCCACAAATGCTTATTGAAAATTCTTTGATCATGTAGCGAATGTAACACCGTCAATAATTCACATTTATTAGTGAATAATTCCTTAATTTTCTTCAAGCTCAAATTCTGTCTCTAAAATTCCCTTAAAATACTGTTTAAGCTAAATTCTCTATTGCTTGGACAGTGGACATAAAACCATTTTGATCATTTCAAATAAATATTTCCCCATATTTTTTATTATTCGAGGCCTTGGTATTTTCATAATTGTATTTGGTTAATAATCCTTTATTTAGCCAAAATTTAATAAATAATTCAAATTCATTTTTGATGTAATTTGTGCTATTTATACCTCAAATATATTTTAACAAATTATTCTCTACCTTTATGTCTTCGGGAATATTTCCTAAAATTCTAGGCATAATTTCTTAAATTGCCCCACATGCCCATAATTATTCCGAAATGATGTTTTTGCCATAACTCGTGACGGTAGACATAACTGAGGCAACGAATGTGAAGATCACTCTGGTATCAAGAAAGAGTAATAAGGCAGTTGATTGGATAGCTATGAATTGCAACAAGGGGGTGTGTTCGATAGGATAGGTGGAGACACCATCACCCTCTTTATGTCAGATTTTGGAAGTTGATGTGCTAAGACAAGAGATACCTTTAAAGCAGGAAGGGAAGGAACGAGCTGGATGAGCTATGAGGAAACAAGCTTGAAGGAAGGCGTAGGGTAATAAGATGCACCTGGTAGGCATCAAAGTTATGTAGCTGATATGATTTCTTTTTGTTTGCTGCGATAGCTATCATATTGTTGCTGTTTTTTCATACAACTGTTTGTTGTTCTTGTCTTTGCTTTCTTTCGTGAGTTTGTGTCTTAGTTTGTAATATTAGACTCTTTTAAGAGTTTATTTGGTTCGGTTATTAGTGTGTGAATAGTCTTTTTGCTTGTTTGACAAACTTATGTGTTAACTTGTAATTATAGGTTTTTTTTAAGAGTTTACTTGGCTTTGACTAGCACTTATAGTCTCATAGGTTTTTTTTTAAACGTGACGAAATTAATTAGGATTGAGGTCAAGGGCGGACCTAAGTTGTGTTCAGCGGATTCAGCCGCATCTCTTGATTTTCATAAAATTAGGTATATACTAGTACTATGTGATATATTTTATATCAACCCATTTGCTAATTTTAAACCCTTTAAATTTTTGCTCAAATTCTTTTAAAAAATATTAAGAATAAATCTCACTTATCTTCTCAAAATATAGTTTGCATTCCTTGAGTCAGATTCTAAGTCCTCCATTGATACTGTACTTGTAAGAATTACACAAAACATATTACTCTAGTTCAATAATTTTCTTATCTCCCTAGTTTATAAATAGAAACAGAGGAATAAAATTTAGATAACTTGTTCCTAATGTAAACTATTAATCCTGTTCCTATCACAAGCATCTCTTTTTGAAACCATGGTTGTCTTTTTCTATCACGATAGATATTTTGCATTGACTTTGATTCTTTATCACATTCGGTTTTTTTTTTTTTTGGTTTTGGGAGAAAAAACTTGGACGTTACAATTTGGAATACTCCACAACTTGTTTCTTTCTGTGTGGGCTCCCCGATTTGGATATT
>JANTPZ010141032.1:0-22527 GCA_025593235.1 Vachellia pachyceras | reverse complement strand
CATCAACCAGCAACTTGTACTTTTTCCTAAGAATCACCCTGTACTCTTCATAGATCATATTACCATATGTCTGAGTAACTGGCTAAAGTGATTCACGGAGCGTTGACCCATAATGGGGGTCACATGGTCACCTTTGGCTTAGTTATATAACCAATCCACCATTACGAACTGCATTGTGCTTGCACGCTTTAATTTATTAAAAGCACTTTCGGGGACTCCCAGCTGTATAGCGTGAGAGTTGGGTAAGCCATGAATTATGAACCTTTTGCAACTGGGTGCAGTTTTTTTCCTCTAAAAGCGAATCTTTTTGCCTTTAGCCGGATGAGATACTGGCACGATTTGTCAGATTATTTTCTAAATGACAAAATTCGTATAATTGTCATGTCAGTGTTTGGTTTGTTTATTTTACTCCTTTTAGTAGAATACCAACCTTAGAATTCGGTCACCATGAGTACAACTCTTGGCGCGGCCCCGTGAAAATCTAAAGTACAGTGGCCGTTGTGGCTGTTAGTCTTCTTAAAATGGCGCGTGGATGGTTTCATCCCTCTTACTTTTTTTTGTTCTGCAAGTTGTTTTTTCCGGTAAAATCTTGTTGCGGGAAAACGGGATTCATAAATTGAAGAAATGAAGAGAAGGAGAGATACGGGTGACTTATTCGGTAACTTGCCGTGATCAACACAGTTCTCCCGTTCTTCCTCTCTCGTGCATCACAACGTTATTTGGATTCCTGGTTAATCAGTCGTTGGAAGAAATCCCGTCTTCGTTCTCCAGTGCTGTGGCGTTGAGAGGAAAGAGTGATCCTGAGGGTGAGCTGTGGTGGACGTGGTTTTGGTTCTTAAATCTAAGCTTTCACCATCATCGCTCTCTTCCATTCTTTCTAAATACAGAGGATCGCTTCCGACAAGGTACTTGGTTGATCTCTCTGTGTTTCCTTCCACGATTTGATATTGGTTTGTTCAATTCAGAATCGTCACCTGCCCGGCTAGACTCGTTTTGATTTGATTACGGTCGTAGATACAGGATTCCTTTCGCAATTCAGATATTCATTTGAATTCCCTTTGCCAGAATTTCCCTTCTTTCATTATTAGATTTGGGAAGATGTAGAGAGGAAATCGATAAAGGACGAATTCTTGTGACTTCATCACAAATGATACGCGAGTTGGGAGGATCTAAATCAAATTTTCAAGTTTCAAAAGACGATGTGCGCTAGGATTTCTAAAGCTTCGGTTGTAATTTTCTTGTTTGATCTCCTCGAATCTTATCAGCTGTGACTTATATGTGGTGAATTGGATCGTGAAATTGTATGGAGTGAAGATATTACGTTCCATCACCGACGACTTAATCTAATATATTTGTGCAGCTCTGCAGCTTAAATTGAAGACGGGATGGCCGATACCAAGAAATTTATTCCTCTTCCACCTCCTTATCCACATGCAGCAGTAACCGGTTGCTCTTGCAAGGATCTAGCTATGAAAAATTCGCCACCGGCGGGACGTAGTAATGTTTATTCAACGACAAGAGATTTGTGGGAGTGTCTTTTCAATGAAGGTTATAACGCAGATGTTTTCATTAATACTGATAATGGTGGCATTATTTACGCGCATTCTTATATTCTTGTAAGTTCATTCATTCCGATATGTGTTGCACTAAGAAAGATGTTCCATTTTTATTTGCTCCCGCCTTGTAATAATTCAATTGGTAACACACATTTCCGGGGAGGGAAGTCAAACTGGTTTAATCAGCTGAACATTCCCCGCAATGAAATGACCCCTTTTTTAGCCCAAGAAAGGGACATCAGAACTAAACACAAGTGCAATATTTTTATGTCAGTATGACATAGAGAAGCCTTTTTATGTTAAGCTGTGGTTATAACTCACTTCGTACCATATGGACAGGCCATAGCTTCTCCAGTAATAAGAGGCATGCTCAAGCGAGCAAGACGTCACCGTCATATGAAATCAATAATCATTTCTGGGGTTCCACATGGTGCTGTTCGAGCTTTCATTCGATTTTTGTATAGTTCCTGGTATGTACGATCCATCTGTAAATCTCAAATTTTCAGAATAAGCTAGGATAGAAAATTAGAAATAATCCGCACTGCCCCAACTTGGGATGGGGGCCATCGGGAAACCTTTTTTTTTTTTGGGCCATCCTCCGGAATCCATTTGTTCTAATTAGGCAATCCTTTTTTTTATCTGGTCAAGTCGTTCTTCTATACACTTCCACATAACATAACCATTCATCAGATACTTGAGGAATATGACAATTAGTAGGGGCTTTTCGCTAGTAAAGGGAGATGGAGTTCCTAAGGAAAATAAATGATGAAGGCAGAGCAATCAGAAAACAAGAGGAGGTATTTGGCCCCATTATAAGTAAGTGGGCAGGAAGCCATCATTGCTAACCCAAGTTAGGGACTTACTGGGGGATGTCATGTTAATTTCCTTGCATTTTAGTTGTTATGGTAACAGCTATGGACGAAATCACTAAGTTCGTGTTAATTTCCTTGCATTTTAGTTTTTACTTCTATGGGCTTTTCTCTTGTAGTTACGAGAAAGAAGAAATGAAGGAATTCGTGTTGCATTTGTTGGTGTTGTCACATGTATTTGCGGTTCCCCACTTGAAGCGTGAATGTGAACAGAAGCTGGAATCGGATTTCCTCACCCTCGACAATATAGTTGATGTGTTTCAACTTGCATTACTATGTGATGCGCCCCGCCTTAGCCTCATTTGTCATCGTCGCATCCTAAAAAATTTTAAAGCAGTTTCGGAGTCCGAAGGGTGGAAGGTCATGAAAGAGAGCCATCCAACTCTAGAGAAGGAACTTCTGGAGTCTCTCATCGAGGAAGAAAACGTAAGGCCCTCATTCTTTTATTTTAATTTTTAATTTTAATCGTTGCTTCCCATCATTTCAACTTGTACAATGGACAATCTCGTAGTCAATTCTCTAAAAGCTTTTAAATGAATTGATTGGTTATATCAGAACAAAAAAGAGAGGATCACAAAACTGAATGAGAAGAAAATTTATCTTCAATTATATGAGGCAATGGAAGCTCTGGTTCACATATATAGAGATGGGTGTCAAACCATTGGCCCACGCGATAAAGACTTCAAAGAAAAACAAACACCATGCAGTTTTGCAGCCTGCAAGAGCTTAGAATTGCTTGTCCGTCATTTTGCTGGGTGCAAGTTGAGAGTTCCTGGTTGTTGCAATCATTGCAAGAGGTTGTGGCAGCTCTTAGAGTTGCACTCTCGAATTTGTGCCGATCCAGATAGCTGTAGAGTTCCTTTATGCAGGTAACATGCACTGTCTATATCTGAACCACCAGAGATTTTACTTCTTGATGATAGATGCGGCTAAAACGTTCACCAAATTTTTTTATGAATCCTGTCATTTCAGGAACTTTAAGGAGAGAATATCAAAACAAAGCAAGAAAGATGAGGTTAGGTGGAGAATACTGGTAGAAAAGATATTGAGAACTAAGGGCATTGCGGTAGCACCGTTCTTTCAAAAGCAATGACCGCTAGTTTTGGGGAAGCAGTTCAGGCTGTAAATTTGATGTTCGTCCTGGTCTTGGGTTAGGAGAATCTTCCTAAGAGGATTTTGAAGTGTTCCTCTTCTGCATCTCAAATTCTCAATAAGATCTATGAAGCAGAGGGGCATGTCGTCCCGACATTTCTCTTTCATTTGTAGCTTTCAAATTCCTCTCGAGGATAAAACTAAAACTTCTGTAATTACCAAGTTATTTAATAAAAACTAATGATGAACAATTATCTAATTTTCTTTTAAAAAACAATCAGATAGTAATGTCCTATAATATGTTTTTAGTTAAGAAAATTAGTGAATTGTTAAGGTTTAAGAGATATCCTGTGTCCATTAATTTAGTGTGTATTTGATCTCCACCCTCAATTTGAACAATCTCAACATCATGGACTGAGAATGTTGTGATTCCAGTTCCCTGTCAACGCTGGATTAGTATTTATCAATATTGTGTAATGATCTTATGTAACTGAACGGTCTTAATACAAATACATTGATAATCTCAAAATAAGGTAAAAGAGTAGTCACAGGCTGAGGAAATGGGAACACAAAGCACAGAGTAGGGAGAAGAGACTCCACAGTCATAGAGATGATGACGATGGCCAAAGGACAGACACGAGAGAAGAAACGCCTGACTATATTCCACATCTTTTCCTGATGCCACCATCCACATAATATAACCCTATTTTACTACCTCCTAGTGAATTGGGCCTCATTAGTTCCTTGGCCCTTTCCTTCCAAACCCATCTTTTCTCTTTTGTCCCATCATATCAATATCTTGTGACTTGTATCATGACATAATGTTATCCTAGTCATTCAGCTACAGCTTGTGTTAGTGTATCAGAATTTCAGTATCAAACATCAGTCTGATAATAGCAAGGTTATTAAACCCAGACTGGTGATCAGATCAGACAAGACAGTGGGTTAAGGGTCAGTGGGTCAGACCGGAGTCAAACCGGGGTCAGACCGGTAAGAATAAAAAATTAAAAAATAAATATCATCACACATTAACACAATCAAATGTTTAAAAAAATAAATCATTTTCTTGTAATCAATTTGATTAATGCAGTTAAGTTGCAATAAAAATAAAAGCCCAGCCCAAAAAAGTAACTCTATATTTTAAAGGGGAAAATAGGAAAATTGCAAGTCCCACATCGGCTTATTATTCCATCTGACCAGGCTTTATATAGCAAACTTTGGAGGAATCACGGGAACACCTTCTGAAGTGTGGGGCCAGCGAGGTATGTGATAGCGTGAGGGCCTCCGTTTTGTCCTTTTCCTAGGAGAAGGAAACATTAAAAAAAAAAAAAGAAATGCTAATCGACCAGCCCGGAAACTGAGTAAGAACCGGACCGGACTAGAGCCCGGATCGCCGGTTTCCGGCCCAACCCGGCCGGTCCGGTCCGGGTTTAATAAGCCATAATAGCATCTGGAAGCACGTATGGCCATTATGATCGCAGGAACCGAGCAAACAAGATGCCGTCTTTCACGGTGTCCCTTCTTTTCAGGTTGAGCTATCCATTGCGTTTCTGCGCTGACTCGAGAATTATTAACGCGGTTCATATCTCAATTATTATATTTTTCTTCCAATTGCAGTAACACCTTGCAAAGTCGTGCTATGGTGAGGCCACCTTAATTTTATGTTTCTTCTCTTCGCTTACAAAAGCTGGCGCAGTAAATACTTGAAAGTTGAAACTTTAAACTTCATGACCATATTTTTCCCCTTCGGTACATGCACTGGAGGCAATCCTGTTTCACCTCCTGTTTCAACCCAATACTAGTTATAAATCGAGAATATAACATCCTCTATTCTCCTTTTTGGGCCACAGAAATCTTGAATACCAACTATGAGGCATTTCGTAGCCCGGATCAAAATTGTGGGCCATAAAAGTTACAGATCGCTTGAAGTTTCCAATAAAAATACCGGCAAGTGCATCCGGATACAGTGGCAGAGCAGCCGTTTGAGGTCACGGCCACGAGTTTCGTCCTCTTCACTGTGGATAATAGATTTACCGGGCAGAAAATGCTGATCAGGTTTGGGTTTAAGCAACCAAAAGAAGAACGCAAGATGAACTTCTGATTATTCATTGTCAATGCGTTTCTGTAAAAGCAAGCAGCCACTGTCTCTTTCACACATGAGGCATCATGGAAATGGCGACCTCACATTCTTTCAGTATGTCTACCTTCCTCGAAACTTGTTTTATCTACCAGCAGTGTAGTTCCTGTTTCATCTTTATATTTGAGAATTATCGCATTTGGTATATGATGTGTCACAGAGCCTTTTTCTTAGTGGCATTTTCACAATCAATTTGTGGTCGTCACCTTCAGTTTCATGTCCTATCAAATTAAATTCCTAGTTGATTTAAATGCTAGGCGTGGTTGCATTTGCATGGACACGGTACCTGCTTACAAAATTGCTATTATTGCGAATAATTGATACAAGAAATGCATAAAAGAGCCTCTTAGGTAAAGCCGAAACAGTCTACAACATGGAAAATGTGTGGGATTCAGATCTCTAATCAAAACCATGGAGTTTTTGTGAATTGGAAGGGGAAAAGAATGCGTCTCCTTCACTTGCTATTTAGGAAATTCAATCCTGCCTCAGATGGTGGTGAGTGCACAAGTTATTATGGACCTTTGCCACCCTTTTCTGCTAACCACGGGACCCTTTGAACGGTTTGTCCTCTTCCCAATATGCTTTGAACCGATTAACGTTCAACCCCAAGGCTCCATGTACCCGACATTTCTATGGATAAAGCTTTCTTTGCTCAATGCAACTCATGGCATATGGATTCTCCTGGCAAGACTTTTTCAAAGTTTCTAGGCTGAATGAACCTAACCCTGGAATGGAGGCAATTACGGCTTCGAGAACATTTGTTTACTTTCAATCCTATCCTGAAAAATTGCTCTGCATTCACAGCATTAGGGTGACGAGCTTTCTTCATCTGAACTTCTATCTCGTCTTGAATTGTACCTGTTTAGAACTGGTAAAGATGCACTTGCAGCTATCCGGAAGGATCTGGAAGAACCAATCACGGTTCTTTCTTGATGCATCCTTCCCACTTCTTTGCATACCTGGTCCAAGATATTTAGGAAATCTCTAACAATCACAAAGATTCTGAGAGGGTGGGCTTCTTCGTTGGTTGCGTTCCCGTGAAAGTATTCTGTAACTTCTTTCACAAGAAATAAGGCATTTCGTTCATCAGCCTTAATTCTAACGATTTCCTCTTCAGCATTTTTCAGAAATAGCTTCGTGGAGTGGAAGAAATTCCCTTGCATATCTGGCTTCTCGTGTTGCAAAGCCACTCTCACTGTATCAAGACCCTTTTCAAGTTTTGAGACGTAGCTGCTTAAGACATCAGAATCCATTCCCGCTGCCTTTTTGACATTGGCGAGGTCCCTACTTAGCCCAGCCACAACCTGCAGTCCTTGCTTTTTGAAGTCGTCCTCATTGGATTTGGAATTTGCTTGGTCCTGAACATTTCCATTTGCAGAATCACCATTTGCACCTTCAGATCTAATGATCTCTTGGACCACAAAGTGAAGCAATGAAGTCTTTCCATCTGTTCCCTTTATGTCTACAAGTTTTAAGAGCGTCTCTAGCTTAAAAGCTTTAGCATCACCTCTATTGGTGCCCACGTTCATTCGGTTTCCTGTCCTGAGAACCGCTTCAAGAAGTTTGAGGAACAATCGGCTATTTTTCAATTCCTCAATCGCTACCTGAGATATATTAACAATTGAGTAACTAGTTTCTTGGGGGTCAGTAGTAAAATATTGGAGAGGAAAGATGAAGATACAAAAAATTGATTTCGGCCATTAATACCTCGAGGGTTTGAAAAGACTTCCTCAGGTAATTAACTTCTGCATCAAAGTTGGCTCTGTATAACATGGCTTCAACTCTATTGAAGGCGAAAGGGATATCAAGCACTTGTTTCAGAAATCTTTCAGCTGACCCTAGTTTTGAGAGGTCGCCATCATGGTTTTTTAGTTTTATTTCTTCCTCCTTAGTGGGAGCCATTTTTACTAAAGTTTCCAAAAGTTCCACACCCAACGCTTCTGGATTGCCTGCATTAAAAATAAATAAATACCACTTATGATGTTTGCCAAGTGACCAATTAGTCGAAAGCAAAAAAAAACATTTGATGGTCAGGGAAACCAAATTTCAAGTAAATGGGAGAAAAGTGCTTCATAAATATTCAGACTTCCGCAGATGACGGCGGAGGATCGACCAGTGTGGGTAGTATTCGGACTTTATTCTATATTTCTTGTAGAGGATGAATAATCAAACTAAATGAAATTCCCAGTCACATACTCATTACCTTTGCCCCTCCTCTAAAAAGACAGTGATAAGCAAGGCATGATGCCACTTGACCATTTTATTTAAACTTAAAACGTAACACAAAGAGCCATTTGGTTTGAATAATTGAACTATGCATTACCATTTTTTGTACATGATGGGTGTGTTTGGGAATTCCGTTGGGAGAAATGAGTTTACAGATTTAGAAATATTTTACGGATTTTCAATATGGTTTTTATAGATTTCAAAATGGTTTTTACAGATTTCGAGATAGTTTTGTCTCGATTTACATGTACCGTTAAGGAAACGGTGCTCCAAACAAGCATGATATCTCTTCGCTTTTGTTTTACGTAGTTGGCAGAAAGTGTTGTAGGTAGCTCATGTGTCCTGACCCCAAATTTTGCTCTACACATAGCTGTATATTATATAGTGGTTTAAATGTATTTTAGATGTCATATTTTCGGCTAAGGATGTAGGAGGGATCAATATGCATTTTTTCGCTTAGGATGCACATGCCAGCCAATCATATGGAGGCCATGAGAGCTCTCGAAAGTTAAAGAAGCCGCTAGATCGGTTCATAGCCATGGGGAGCCCCATCAGTATGTAATCATGAAGCTCTCAATTCTACATGTTTTAAGCAAACTGGAAATTTTGGTTTTTTCCTCTCTGAAGTCTGAATGCTGCCTGTAAATAGAAAAGAATGAATTAACGAACTTACCATCTAGAAGTGCGTCAGACACCTCATCTCTTGTCACATTCAGTGCTCTTAGCAGTATAGCTATGTTTTGAGACTTCTTTGGGTCTAAAACTCGGTTCTCCTGTTCAACGGGTGGAAGAACAGATCTTCGAATGGGCTCTTTAGGGTCGGGTTTCTTGGAATTGCAGCCGAACAAGGTTTCCATCATGTCCTCATTTAACCTACAAAACAAGTGAATGTTAGTTCAGTACTGCTCCTACTCCGACTACTCCTAAATTGTCTTAACTGATAGGTTTACACTCTTGCTTACTGAAATGAGCTTGAGTTTAGTTGGTCCCACACTGTTGCGCGGTCTGAAGTCGCACGTACTTTGTCCCAATGCAGAGCCTTTAACTTGGGTTTTGCTCCATCCGTGTCATCGGCTTCGAGCCTCCCAGAATAGCTGAGACTCTTATCACCATTTTCTGAAGATTTTGTTACACCATTCGTAGAACCGGCTCCTTGGTTTGGAGAGCAAGACTGCTGGTGCCTTGTTGCAGAGGATGAGGAAATGCTGGTTGCTGGAGACCCTGCTTTACGTGGCGTCAGTTGCCGTGGCGGTGGCGGTGGCGGAGGAGGCGGAGAAGCATGGAGGGAAGTCCTAGATGCGTTTTGGGGTGTGGGGTTAGTTGACTGAAGACGCGTCAAATTAGGCGCTGGCGGAGGCGCCGAGAATTTCGGTCTTCTGGAATGACCGTTAATCACTTCTTTGTCTAGATGTTGATACGGCTGCAAAAGTGATGGTGCCGACGGGGGTGAAGCAGGTGCCGTCACAGGTGGAGCCTGCTTTATTGGGGTGATCATGACTTGTCTAATATCCGGTGATAAATCCGCATGCCGAGATTCCGGTGAAGTTCTCTTTGAATGGGGGATTGAAGTTGCAGAATGGGTCTCGCTCCTGAAAGAAGCCGGCTGGCCACCATTGGCCAGAGAACTATGACGCGAAACTGGGGTGTAATAGCTGTCCTCGTAACTCAATGATGACCCATGTGGGGAATGAAACACCGTCCCGTGGCTTTCCCCGTCGTCGGAGGATGATGAAGACGCCGCCGGTGGGTAATTCCCATCTGAAGGCTTACTCAACGTAGGCAATGGCTGCAATTCAGGACTGGGACGGTATCTTTCGGATCGCTTAATAGAATTGAGCTTGTGATAAGGAGACCGGTTTGCTCCATTGGTCTCAGTCGCCTCGGTCACTGACTTTCGGCTTGGTTCGACGGTCCCAATGTAGAGAAAGCTCGATGGTGGCACCCTTGGATCATCGATAATCCTCTGAGAATTCCCACCGACGAGCTTCTGGGTCTCGATCGGTTGCTTCACCCGATGCCTGTACAAGAAGAAGGCAAGAGCCGAGATCATGCCAAGCGTGACAATCCCGACAGAGATTGCAATTGCGACCTTCTTTGTTGGCTTGGTTGGCTGTGTTGCCGTTGGGTTCGCAATTGTGCCATTGGGAATCGAAGGTGGTGGCTGATTCTGATTTGTAGGTGGCCCCGCAGGATCCTCATGAAAGAAGGGAATGTCGGTGTCGGAAGAAGGTGGAGTGGTGGAAGGTGGCGGTGGTGGAGGCGAGTCGGTTCCTGGCGGTGGAGCAGCAGTCGCCGGAAACAATGGCTGGTGCAGAATTCTTCTTGACTGAGATTCACTGACAGTGACCCCTTTTGCAATGGGGACGACGAGTGATGGAGACAATAACACGATCAAAAAGGTGCTCAAATAATAAGCTTTCATGGTGAATTATCCTGATTTTCGCTTACTCCCTTTTCTCCCACCCAATTCATCTCCAGTGTTGTGTCTTTGCTTCCCCTGCTCAGAAGGAAGGGGGAAGAGAGGGAGGGAGGGAGGGAGGAAAGGACACTTCTTTCGGGTATAAGATCTGGATGGACGTTGAAACAGCTCTCGTCAGCAGAAGCCGTTTTTCTTTTTCTTGTAATTATATAAAAAGTAAAATTCAATATTTACGGAGGGGTAATGCGATAAATTAATGGCGAGGGAATGAAACGTGGCAGTGACAACGAACTTTGTTGTTTGCTTTTAGAGATGGAGAATCATGATGTGGAACTTCGCAGATATACATTCGTTGGCATGCCCTCTATCGTCAATTCACCTAAATTTTCTCTTTCATGGGAACAAGGGAAAGGCACAAAAATTCCATCTTGACGCCGTTACATCTGGGCCGACAGGCCACTCTCCGCGTTGCCACTTTATCACTTAAAAGATCAAAAAAGTTAGCTTTAGTTTGTTTGGTAACGTTTAGCTTGTAGTTGTAAACACGTTCAACAGTATTTTTTCGTTAAATAAAATAATTTTCTTCACATATTTGCCTCGGCTTGTGTGAATAAGCTTATAAGTACTTATCCACCACTTTACCAAATGGACCCAATATTTTTAACCAAAATAAATAAAAATCAATGAATACTTTGACATATTCCTCTCTATTTTTAGAATAGGGGGAGAATCTTTATGTGGATCCTATTTACATGGTAAAATGGAGAAATTTTATATATAAATATATTATTTTACCTTTCATTTATTGTTACGTTAATTATATTAAATAGAAATAAAATAGAAAAATTGTTTAATTTTAGGATGAAGTTAACAAGATTTAAAATTTATTCATCTTTACATGCTAAATGTGATGGAATGGATAAAGATGGAGAGACGGTAAATGTGGAATTCCCTATAGGCCTTGGGATCCCAAGAAATAGAGAGAGCCATATAGGCTTCTCCAGGAGGCAAGTTTGTGAGGGAGCGCGTCTTAAGGTTCGTTGCGTCTGTTTCGTGGATGGACGGTGGCTGGCTATTTTATAGTACCTGGATCTGGTCGAACATGTATGGTACAATGTAATGAGCGAAGGTTATTATAAATCAAGATTACTACGTTCAAGCTAATTCAGGGTTTGTTTGAAAAATTCATTGGGAGAACGATTACAGATTCTTAAGTAAATATGTTAGAGAAATTTTATCTCAGTAAGCGGAGGAATGAATTTTGGGGAGGTAAAAGACCTCATTATGTGTCTGTAAAACTGAAGAGTGAAGACAGTAATGGAGAATAAGAGGGCATGAAAGTAAATTAGTGAGTGAGGAAGTATGGGGACATTGCCCACTCAGCGTGTTATCGCGTAATATGTGTGTGGAACAAGCATACTCTCAATTTCGTGTGTGTTTGGAAATCCGTTGGAAGAAAGGAGTTTACAGATTTTGAGAAAAATTTACGAAATATCAAAAGAATTTACAAATTTTAAGATAATTTTCATAAAATTTCAAAAATTTTTACGAATTTTAAAATGATTTTGTTTTAACTTGTATGCACGTTGAAAATGAGGGTTTCCACTTTACTGTGTGGGCTTTCCTTTATTTCCCTCCTTTTGTTTGGATTCCACTCCACCACTTGGCGAAAAAGACCATACTGTCCTCTGCTAATTTGGCCCTCCCTCCCTCCCTCTTTTTCTCTTTTATGCATGCTTGCCCTTTTTTCGCATCATTAAAGTTTATGCCTTTCGTCTAAACTATGCATTTTGCCACTTGCTGTCCCTCTCCTTTTTCTCCCAAGGATGATTACTTCTACTACTATCGATCAACGTTTTTTTTTTGTGATGTAAGTGAAAGGTAATATGTATTTTCTGAAATAAATAGAAATTTACGACCTGTACAGCTTACCCATCCATCCATATTCTACCTTTTGAAGTTATCCAGATTTCGCTTAATTCTTTATTTTCACTTCTTAAGGGAAAAAAATTAAAGGAACAAATAAAAATAAAAATCAACGCCTTTTTTACCCTCCAAATTCCAACATATATATCGTTTTCAGATAAAAAAAACCTAACAAGTGATTGATAATTAGATGGATATCAAGTTTATAGCGGCATGACTTGATTGTTCAACATCTAAAAGGATAAAGAAATCAGAATGAGGGGTATCTCATAGAATAAGAAGTATCTTAGCGTGTCCTTATATGGTAATGGCTTCATTTCACCCTTTTAAGGAGAATGGCTCGTCTGAGATTTCCATAGTCATGGCCGCCAAGTTAGCTGAACACGGCTGTGAGTCTGGCTCCTAGCTTCAACGATTCTTTTAAATTATGTTCAACGAGCAATAGCTTATGCTAACAATCATTAAGCAGTACATTCTTTGATAGGTATAGATATGGTAATGGTTTCGTTTAGAAACACGGTAGAGAAGTATATTTTTACCCGAGTCGAGGTAAATATGTGAATGCGATTATCTCGTTTTTGTGGAAAAATACTGTTGAACATGCTTTTGTCTCTCCTCAACGTTTTGTCAAACAAGCTTAATATTTGGCTATAGTAAATTATGTTGTTTAAATTAATCAAAAAAATATGTCATTTAATTCCCACGACTTGAAATAAGTTTTAATCTCCCCAAAATGACTCCCATTAGGTGTACCGACTAGTAGTTTAAATTTGTTTTTTCCTTTGTGCCCAACCACATGTACTATGAATGCCACTGAAAGGCCAAAATAACAGCGGAATAGATATATATTAGTTCCTTACAGAATAAAACAAAGTTAAGAATGATCCTTTGTACATATCGACAATACTGAAATGAAAACATTTATTTATTATCTGTTGATGATCTTAGAATGTAATAAATATCACAGGAATTGCCTTTTTTTTATAATAGAAACCATTTTCCATCAACGGAGCCTTTTTTTTAAATATAGTTGATCAGTCGATTTCAATACGTTGGAAAATTTTGGAGGCTTTGACAATTGACAGTACAGCCATTAAATCGGCTATTGTGATTAACTATTAATTATTATCAGAAAAAAGTACTGATTTAATATCATCAACGAAAATAATTACGTACTATTACCGACATTTATTTAACACATTTATTTCAGTTTGTGTGAATCATTTTCTTAAAATTTTTTAACACATTTATTTAGATTTGTGTGAATCATTCTCTCAACCGATTTCTAAAAACACTAGTTAATAAAGACTTAAATAACGAAGAAATAAAACAGGGGTGCGGCATTTAGATAGAGAGCCAAGCAATATTGGGAATGAGGAGCGGGTGAGAGATATCGTGAAGAAGAAGTGAAATTATGAAAATTGAAGGAATAATTACCCCCAAAATGAATGCCAAGCAAGTGCATGGAACAACCAATAGTTGAAGGCAAGGAACTATAATTAAGACACCCACAGTTATAGCCAACCTCTCTAATTCTATTTATTCACAGATCAAATAAAGAGTGGCTTCTACCGTCCGTATAGAGGAAATATTGCTAAACAGATACCAGAATTTTTTCTCATGAATCAGCATCGAGTTTTTATAAGTAAACTTCCAATTTCTGCTTCGTCATGTTTACATATGGAATGGAACAGCATCATGGAAGCGTAGTGCGTTGGTGGCACCAGACGAGGACCTCTCTGATCTGACTCTGCTTTGAGAATTCAGGTGTTGCATTTATGTCAAAGGGATCTTTCCGACTGATGTTTCATAATTGGGTTTTGCTTCGCTTCCCCAAACATTGGGTCTCCTCCCACTGATCATCATCAATGTGTCTTGTTAAATCAGCAGTAGAAATCATTTATCCAACGTAATTTATGATTTATGAGATAAATATATAAAAGAATTTTATCTTAATTTACGTCATCGTGTTCTAGTAGCACTATGGAAATAAGCTCAATATCCACAGGAAAACTATTAATGCTGTTAACCTCAACCCACGGTTCTTTAATGTTGTAGGGTGGAAATCGTCATTTAACAAATAAGAGCAAGATGATAGGAGTCCATTAGAAACAGAGACGCAGAAACAAATAGGGCAGCATTGAGTAAAGGGATTGAGGGAGCACGGACTTCCCAACCCTCTGCTTTTTAACCATAACGATGCTCCGGATGATCCTGTCGTTCAAATTTAATGTAGCTTCGATATATTTAAGAAATGATCAGTGCATGATATAAATGAGGGAGCTTGAGTATCCCCCGCTATACCAGGAATTTGAGCGACTAGAATATGCATCTTGCCATTTGGATATGTGATCAACGAAATCTCATGTTAGCACTTTTAACCCTTTTTTTTTTTTGCCAGTAAGCACTTTTAAAGCATTCAAAGTTGTCAAAGAACATGCTTTAAATATCTCGTATCTTTGATGTGTCCTTTTTTGGTGGGGTCTGAATGAAGAATCCAAGATTGAAGAGGGATATGCCTCACGAAGAGTGTTGCGTAGTGAAATGACGATGGAGAGGAATTGAGGGAAGTTGTGTGTTCATAGGATTCCAGTGAAGTGAGGCAGCAAAAGGCATATGTTCATGGAGGAGGGTTTTGAGTTCGCTCGATGTTTGGCCTCCACCTACAGAACTATTTTCCTTTTCCTTTATGCTTAGTAAGCTCTGTAAGTGAACTGACTGTCTGCCCTTTCAAGAAATTACTGTCACACCAGCTCTTTTACATGCTTAGATACACTAGTATATATACTATACATAATATGCTGTTATTTTTCATACAATAAATATATTGTTCTTGATCTGAGCCATTCAACACATGGAAGGGGAGTCCAAACCATAGATATGTGAGAGCTGGTTGCTTAAGATGTCCCAAGCCGTTTTAAATTTGAGACTAAGTTCTATCAAGCCTTAACATAATCCTTTCAACTAGCATGCAGCTTACGCAGTTATGTTCTCCTCTTGACTAATTTGAGACAGATGACACCTCAACCATCAGCCTGCTAGTGGCTGATTTCATTTCTTCATTTGTGTATTCATTGCTGTCTTCCGAATTCTTCATGTCTTTATTAAGATTCTGGTTTTTATTTGCAATTGTGCAGATTCAGTGTCCTAATTGGCAATCACATTGCACCCAGGACCATGGGTCCTTAACTATAATTTGCCTTCTTTATTTCTTTTGCTGCATTGCATGTTATTACTTTCCTAGAAGACGGATTCAGAGGGCAGAGAGTTTCGCTTTGGTCTTCGAGCGGCTTGTCCGTTGTGTAGCAAGCCTTCTGATTTTTTATTTCGGGAATAAGCATGAAATGAACGTGATGATCTCCCGTATCTTTTTCCCATCGTCATCCCATTCCTTGTTTTATTATAATAAAGTAAAAATTAATCTTTTATTCTTTTTTTTTTTACAAGAGAAACGAAAACTAAACAACTAATAAGCTTGAAAAGTAGATAGTAGGTTATGAGCACGTTGAGCTGGAATTCGGTATAGCCCCAACGGTAGACTAAGAGCTTGCTTAGCCAGGATGTCAGCCTCTTCGTTGATAACTCTTTCGATCAACTGGATGTGTACCTGCCATTCTCTTGCGAGTATCTGGCGTAACTCATTGATCAAACCCTCTTCATTGTGATGTTCAACCTGATCAATATTTATAATAGAAAGGATTTCTGCACAATCACTATGTAATCGAACCTGTCTAAAGCCACGGTCCCAAGCAAGTTTCAGTCCAAGAATACATCCCTAAAGCTCTACTGTAAGGTTATTACCCCTATCTGGTCTGAACATGAATGACTCAATGCATTGCCCATATCTATCTTTAAGGACTCCCCCACATCCCACAGCTCCCATCCTGGTCGAGAACGCACCGTCTACCCAAACAATTACGTCGGTGATAACATCCTCGGCATTATTGTTTCTGAAGTTAGCAGGTGCAGTGGACTGAGGAAACAATTGCTGTGCTCTTCCCAAGCTTGTAAGGATACCCATAGCCTGAGCAATCACACATTCCTTATGCGACTCATGCTGATAAAAAATTCGCTCATTACGCCGTTTCCAGATTGCCCAACAGACAACGTTGAAAAGCTCGCCCCATTGTTGCCCCTGATGTCCATGTTTTCCTTTAAGGTTCCACGTACACCAGTCACTCAGGCCAAGAGCATAAAATCTATTCCTTTTTCTTGGATCAACCAAACGGTCCCATACAAACCTAGCATCGGGGCAATCATGCAATACATGGATCATGTCTTCTACTTTCCCAATGCACCATTGGCACATAGGAGAGTTAGTGAGATGTCTGCGGTGACGAGCGTGATTAGTCATAAGTTTATCTTGAAGAGCTAGCCACAAAAAAGTTTTACACCGTTGAGGAACTTTCAACTTCCACAAGCGAGTCCAAGTCGCATCCTCTCTTTTGACATGGTTAGCTAACATACGATAAGCAGATTTAATAGTGAACTGTCCATGCTTCTCCATTTTCCATCGTATCGAGTCTTGCCCATATCTATTTCTAATTCTTTCTATCCCTTTCTCAACCTGATCCCAACTATTTTTAACTCCTTTCCAAAATTGAGACCCCTGACGAGACTTGTCAATATTCGGAAGAAGATCATCCCCACATTTGTATTTGCTCCTCACAACCTGGGCCCATAGGGATTCTTTTTTAGTAATTAGTCCCCAGCCAGCTTTCATCATGAATGCTTTGTTCTACTAGGCGATATGACGCATACCCAGTCCACCAGATCTTTTCTCCCTATAGATTTCATCCCATGCCACTAAATGGATTTTCCTTCTCTCTGAGTTAGAACCCCATAAAAAATCCCTCATATGTTTCTCCAATTCTGTACAGGTACTCATAGGCACGGCTGCAGTTTGCATCGAATATAGAGGGATAGTGGAGATAACGGCTTTTGTTAAGGTATTCCTGCCAGCGAATGAGAGGGAATGTGCTTTCCAATTAGTGAGACGCTGTTTTACCTTGTCCACCACATATTGATAAGTCTGTTTAGTAACTCGTTCATGATGGAGTGGTACCCCCAGATACTTACCCAAGTCACTAGTTCTGGTAATTCCCAACAAATCACTCAATTGTTGAGCCCTCGTATGATGAATATTTTTAGAAAAACAAACTCTAGTCTTACTGACACTAATTTTTTGTCCCGACATAAGGCAAAATTCAGCTAAGCATCGTTTTATAACTTCTACTTGATCAATGGAGGCCTCCGCAAAAATAACCATGTCATCCGCAAAAAATAAGTGGGAGATAGGAGGGCCATGTTTAGTGAGCCGTATAGGTCTCCAATGACCATTAAGAATTTCCTCCTGAATGAAATGCGCTAATTTTTCAATACATAATACAAATAAATAGGGAGAAAGAGGATCACCTTGTCTAATCCCGCGAGAAGGAGTAAATTCTTCAGTTTTACTTCCTTCCCATAGCACTTGCATGGTCGGAGTGCTCATGCATTGCTGAATAAGATTCACGATATGGAGAGGACTGTTAATTTCTCGAAGACACTCAATAATGAAATCCCATCTAAGTCTGTCATACGCCTTTTCTAAGTCAATTTTTATAGCCATATATCCCTTTTTGCCCTTCATAGTCTTCATTGAGTGAATCACTTCTTGTGCAACTATAATATTATCAGAACTCAACCGCCCTGGCACAAAGCCACATTGGTTTGGTGTAATAATGTCAGGAAGGATTTGCTTGAACCGATTAGCAACTACCTTAGTAACTGCCTTATAGATAACATTACACAAACTTATAGGTCTAAAGTCTTGAATCCCCTCCGGTTGATCTTTCTTTGGAATTAGAGTTAATAACGTACCATTCACCTCTCGAATACTCGAAGGTTTGCTAAATACCTCAGAAACAAATGCAGGATAGAAGGAGCAATATTATTCCATTGATGTTGGAAGAATAGTGCATTTAAACCATCTGGTCCTGGGGATTTGAGGGCTCCCATGCTGAATATGGCCTTCTTAATTTCATCGTTACTAACCGGGCTACCTATCTTTTGCAAGCACTCCCTATCAATTTGAGGGTACGTGAAAGAGTATTTATTAAGACCCCTGCAACCTTCCTCATCCTGAAAAAGCTTTTGGTAGAAGGATACTGCTAGTGATTTGATCTTCTGGTCATCATAAACCCATTCACCTTCATCATTTTTGATAGCCTCAATTTTGTTTCGCCTTCTCCTTCCATTAGCAGTGGCATGGAAATACCTAGTGTTGCAATCTCCCAATGAAAACCATTGACTTTTTGCTTTCTGAGCCTGTAAAAGTTCCTCTTGGAGAAGAATGTCCTCTAACTCAAGCCATATATGTCTCTGCAAATTCTCCATAGCATCAGAATTGTAACAGGAATGAACAGAAGCATTCAAACCTTTCAATCTATTTAAAAGATGACGTTTTTTCCTTCCAATGTGGCCAAAAACATCATAACTCCATTTGCTCACAGCACCCGTAAAGTTAGTTACATTTGTTTTCCAATTCCTGTCTGTCTGCCAAACTTTTTTGACCATATGAGGGAAATCATCATGAAGAATCCAAGCTGCGTTAAACCGAAAAGGTCTTTCCTGTGAGAGCTTTTGAGGTGTCTCATTGGATAACTTTAATAGTAATGGCCGGTGGTCCGATTTGAGAAACGGCAAATGAGTAACTGTAGCGTGAGGAAATTGTTCGATAAAATCATTGTTGCCAAAGAATCTATCTATTCTGCTTTCACTTCCTTCGCGATGCCAGGTAAAGTACGGGCCCGAGCACCCAAGATCCACTAGTTCCCTATCATTTACCCAACGTTCAAAATCTCGGTCGATGCTGTTCCCATTTCTAAATATAGATTTTCTGTCATGGCCTAGGAGGGTGCTATTAAAATCTCCTCCTATGCACCAAACGCCAGTGATAGAACTTCGGATACGTCGCAATTCTTCCCACAAAATTCTCCGTTTGATAGCATTTGGATTGGCATATACCACAGTGATATAAAGCTTCTCCTGGCCGTTTTCTTCCAAGCACAAATGAATAAATTGCTCATGTCTTTGTATAACAGATATCTGCCACTTCCTATCTTTCCATAACACCCATATCCCACAGCTAAAACCCCTAGCTTCCACCATCTCAATATTTCTGAATCCCAAAGATTTCGCTCGCTGAACGCCTCTGTTACCACTAACCCGAGTCTTAAAAATAGCCATAATATCAATAGCATGCATTTTTGTCAGCTCACGAACTAAACTTGGGAATGATTTATTTCCAGTTCCTCTGCTATTCCAGAATAAAAAATTCATAGATCACTAGCTAGTGGGGCTACATGGCTTATAGGGCCCCTGGAATTTAGAAAGCTACTCATTTCTTCATTGGCAATGCCGATGTGGCTATCATGGATGTCATTTTCCGTCTCCATGCATACGTGATCCTGGTTATCTCTTTGGTCCTTTTTTAATTGAGTCGTATGGAGTTGTCTCGACCACTCCTGCTCAGGCCTTGCGTGGCAAATATCCAATTCCTCTTCCTGAGACAAAGCTTCTAATGCCACAAATGGATTGGGTGCATTAAGGAATTTGGATTTGGATTGAGTATTTGCAGGAGGCTCAATAGCCACCCTTGAGCCTAACTTTGCTTTGTGAGACTCCTTCCCTTTTTTATGCCTTTCATTGTTTTTAAAACGTTGGCCCACCAGGACCCACTTCTGCTTGGTGTTTATCTCTCCCCCACTATTATCAATGCTTTCCCCTTTGTTTTCAGCTGCGTGAATCTTTCCTCTCTCAGCATGAGAATCTGATCTAACTCCCTTCCTTCATTCTCGGTGCAGGTAACCATCTTCCTTCCATCCCTTCCTGCTTTCTTGCCCCTCATTTCTCTCTCCTGGTTTAGCGGAGAACCTAAATCTCAGATATGACCGTTGGACAAAATTCCTGGCCCCCAATTTATCTCTCTCCGCCGTGTTCAGGTCACGAGCCGTCGCCGCGAGTCCTCCATCCCTCATTCTTTTTAGATTCGAAGACCCATCTTGAAGGCTTTCTTCCTTTCCTAAAGGTACCTCTTCTCCATTGTTGATCTTCTCCTGAACTCCCCTGTGTTGCTGGTACTGATCAGACTCTGGGTTGTCCTTTTCCTTGTGTTTATCTCCCTCTGGGCAAATGTTTTTGTGATGCCCGTACTTGCCACATCTGAAACACACAATGTGCAAGCCTTTATACTCGATACTCCGTTTTTTTCCGAAGATTTTTATGGCTGCCTTCAGGCTCTTATCCAGGTCTAATTCTACACAGATGCGTGCAAATCTCCCCCTGTCGCTTTGGTGAGTGATTGAGTCAATTTTGAGAGTCCTTCCCAAGCCAGCTCCTATCTTACGCAAGGCATCAGTATTGAAAAATTCTAATGGCAATAATGGGATCCTGATCCATACTGCAATCTTCCTCTGACACTCAGCACTCCATGGATCAAAGTTCGGCCTCCACCTCTGGACTGTAAGATAGTGGTCTGCAATCATCCATGGTCCCTCTTGGTAGATGAAGTTCAAATCGTCTTCAGTCTCAAATGACATCACAAAGAAACCATTATCTAAATCTCTTGTTTTAAATGGTTTAGTAGTCTTCCATATGTTCTCAAGGCTCCTTTTCATTGCCCAGTAAGGAATTGACTTCCTTAACAGCTTAATGATAAGTGAGTTCCTCCAAGGTGCGCACCATGACTCATATTCTTCTTGCGTTACGTGGATCGTTACACAGTCTTCATCATCCGACTCCTCATTTTCATTATAATTACCAGCGTTATCCTTCCCATGTCCCTTACTGAAGAATCCTTTCAGTTCTTTGATGTAATCATTCCAAGCATCAGCAAAAACACTCCCTCGCTTATCCTTCATAAGAGCCTCATTTTCCATCTCGACTCCTACAAGCTTATCCTTGTAAGTAAAAGTTGTATTCTTTAGCCCACCCTCAGTCAGTCGAGCCTCTTCTTCAACCCTCGGTCGCACCTTTTTCCTGCTCCTCGCGATTGCATCAGCTTCCTCCGTCGAAGTCACCGGAAGCTTGAGAGAATCCGTCATTAGTTTTCTTCTTTTTATTTCAGCTACCACAGTCTTCCAACAATGTTAGTTTGATATTTGCTATTGATTAGTCAAATTGAAAGCTAAATTAATCTTTTATTCTTCAATGACTCATCTAACTCCGTCTTTAACAGTGAGCCGTTGTGATTTAAAGTTTGTTTGGATGTCATTTTTTTAATTTAAGTTTGATTTCAAAATCTAGGTTTGACTCTAAAATTTAGGTTTTGTCCAAGTACTCACATTTTTTAGAAAAGCTATTTTGGATACAAAACTTCGGTTTGAAACTTAGGTTTTGAAAAGGCAATTTTCTTATCAATTCATACCATCTCTCCTAATAAATTTTATCTTTCCTACCCTTTTTTATTTCTATTTACTCTTTATTACCTTTTTTTACCTCAAACTCCGTAAAAGTAAATAACTTTTTGAACACAATATTTTAAAACCTAAGTTTTACCTCGGAATCGGTACTACAAAATCTATTCACTAAAATTTAGCTTTTAAGTCAAAATCTGTAAAAGCTTGTCATAAACCTTACTCTTCTGAACGTTTGACTTCCTTTGATTCAGTGTCTTGTATTTTAACTCTTTTATATTATTATCCTTATCATCGATTGGCAAAAGTTTCCTTCCAACTTAGCATCCTAGTAGGTACTCCTGCTTTTCATCCTCTCCGATATCCATCTCTATCTTAGCCATAGCTATTTGCAAAACAGAATAACGTCACAAGGAAGCAAAACAGGCCTATTGTTTTTCTATCCGTTCTCATCTCCATTTCACTCCTGTCGTGAATTGAGATGGAGACAGAGATAGGAGAAGATGAAAAGCAAGATTATATAATAGCACAATCCACTCTTCACCTCCGTTAATATATTTATTATTTATAATTTCCATCAGACAGCTGAGATGCCTTGAGCTACTATTCTTCTCCTCTTTCATGAAATAGAAGGGCGACGAGCTGCAAAGGGAGAAAGGAGCTCCATCGTCTTCTTCCTTGAGCAAGAGAGAGAGAGGGCAAGTTGAACTAATGAATACAATCAAAGCAAAGGATTGAAGGAACCAGAGAAGGGAATTGCTCTGCTAGACACCATCATCTTCTTCGTGGAGGACAAGAGACGCCTTCGTGAACTAAACTAGTAGATGAGCATGGATGGAGGCTACGTACGGACTGTGGGAAAAGTGAACAGAGGGATGACGCCGTTTGCTGTTTTGTTCTTCCA
>JANTPZ010141031.1:0-28999 GCA_025593235.1 Vachellia pachyceras | reverse complement strand
GTGACCTCAGAGGAGAAGTCAACGTGCCCGGGAGAGTCGATCAGATTTATCAAATACTCATTGCCATTCCTCTCTCCCTTGTAGGCCTTGAGGGCATCGTCACTCATCTCATAGTAGAGGGAGATACCGGTAGACTTAATGGTGATGCCACGCTCAGCTTCGTCAGCACGGGTATCAGTCATCCTGACATCACCTGCCACTTCTTGGGCAATAATACCGGCAGCAGCCACAAGAGAATCAGTGAGGGTGGATTTTCCTGCAATAAAAATGACATAGAATATAGAGTTATATGACTGACAAAATATGGCAATTATATAGAATAATAAATAAACACCGTGCATATAAAAGGATTTTGAGGGAAAGAATTGAAGAAATTTTGAAGGGATGTTTAAGCAGTAAATATAAAAGGATTTTCTGAGAAATTTTGAATGGATGTTCTAGCAGTTAGCATAAAAGGATTTTCTCTGAAGATGCATTAATAGGTATAACTCCAATATGACTACATGATACCCTTAACAGAAAGATGTGAAAATAACATAATTGCCGGAAGGGTAAATAGAAAATAAAAACCATAGCAGAGTACAGTTCAATACATACCGTGATCAACATGGGCAATGACAGACATATTACGAATGTTGTGCTTGAAGTCCATAATACGACGAAGCTCTTCCGCTGTGAACTTCACCTGAATACATACACAATTTTCAAAGTCAATGATTCAAATCCAATGAAAATTCTAACTCAATTAACCGAAGTAATGTCAGCTAACTTACCATCTTGACTGGTCTTTATTGTCCGCACAAAAATTAAGTTGTTTGACGTTGAAGTGATATGAATCTGAATAAAGAAAAATGGAATTAGCGAAATAATTAGATTGCGCAGAACAGAAAACTGTAAGGGGCAATCAAGTTTGATTCCAGATATACATACTTTGAGCAAAAAAAAATTTCTACAAATATGATTAAATTCGAGTTCCCTAAGAAGGAATCATAAAGAAATGATCAGCACATATACCAGTATTGTTTGATCAAATCAGTATAAAAAAGGACAAGACCCATGTGCTCTCAAATCTCTAAAACCTTGAAAAGCTAAATCATATTGTCAGCACAGTATTTGATTTATACATAACACAACAAAATTCTTTTACATTAATTAACTGGAAAAATCAAACGATGTTGAGTTACATCCCTAAAGCTAAAAATCTTCAAATGAATGACGTTCTCAAATAATATCACGCTTCTATCACATCACACTGTTTGAGTAAAACACAGATCTAAGATGAATTTTACAAGAACTCGATAAATCAACAGGAGAATGAAAAGAAAGATAGAATCAATCAAAAAGAGAATCACAAATCAGACAGAATAAACAGAAATCCAGCTGGAAAACGCACAAGAGATTGAGAGAGGTGTGTGCGAGAGCAAAGCAGCACCCCTCTTTCGGCCGCACAATGATGGGTGAACTAGGGGAAGCATATCGGATATGCTTTAGACTCTCAATTGAGGTTTTCCGCGGAAATCAGACTTTGTTCTGGGCTCTAATTTCTATATTTGGGCTTCTTTGGCCCAATTGTTTATTTTTTTAACATGAACGTTATTTTTATTATAAAATAAATTACTTTGATTTACTTATTTTTGGTTGCAAATGAAGCATAACGACCGGATAAGGATGGCAAAAAAACACTGAGGCGACGGAAAAATGAAAACTTTTGAAGATTCCCACATCTCTTTATTCAAATAATTTTTTTTTCATGTTACTCTAGATATTAAATATTCATGTACTGATTTTTTTTGGGCCTAAATACTGATATTAAATCTCAATCACTCTAGATATTCGCAGAAATCACTATTGGCAAACGTTTGTGATAAGCAAAATATATGAATTGGTATCCCTACTTCCTTCCCATAACTCCTCAATTTGTAGTGGCCTTCTAAACAATATTCTTCCCTTAAAAATGCAATATTAACAGTACACAACATAAAAGTTACAAAAATATATCTTTCAGTGGTCAAATAAAATTAAGCAAGATTCTTCACCAAAAAATAATTAAGCAAGATTGACCCTCTACATGATGCTGCTTAGTCGCCATAAGAGTTTTGGCTATAAATATAATTTATTTTAGACTTCATGAAAAAAATCCGTATTATCATACATTCTCAAAACAAAACTGGCTCTAATCTCTCTCTCTCTCTCTCTCTCTCTCTCTCTCTCTCTCTCTCTGTGGCTCTAATTTCTGTGTGTGTGTGTGTGTGTGTGTGTGTGTGAAGTACCAGCCCTGTCTGCTTAATTTTACATAAGAAACCAAGATTTCTACCACTTGTCTTGTCTCTTTCTGCTTGGGGACATGGGCGTTTCGCGTTCAAGAGAGTATGAGTACAAAAATAGGAACCCTTCAGATCAGAATAACAGAATTAAGCCTGCAAATTTTTTGTTTTTGTATACATTCGTTTAAGCTGAGAAAGCAATGTCATCCAAGAAGCAAGATTCAATAATAATAAATTAATAGCTTTGCCCTATTGAAGCCGCATTTATAAAAAAATCAGGGGGAGAGAATGCACTTTTCCCAGTGTATCATCACCGCAAGGGAAAAACATGCTACTTGGCCTTCTTCAAAACATTTGAGGTTCGAAATTCAGCATCATCCCTAATGAAACTCCACCAGATATGCGTTAGAGGAATAGTAGTTGCATGCCAAAGAGCATGTGCATCCACAAGTCCTTCATATGGAGGGAAGTCATATAGCTCCAGGAGCATTGCAAGGCCACCTGCAAAAACAACGAGCCATAGTTTCCACCGTGAGGGATGGCGGCTAATACCGCCCCAAATGGCCCAAATGATGAGTTGGGTCACAGCCATCCCTACACAAACTTTCATATTCCATCCTGTAAAAAACAGACAAAAGAATGACCAAGACTAACCAAACCATTGAAGAACAAGCCAAGTAGGAACTATAATATTTTGGGACATAAATATCATTAAAACTCAATCCCATCAACACATTCCTCTAGACCAATGCAAGCCTCTACCATAATGGGTTCATATAAACACACATTAAGACAAAAAAGGAGGGCTGGACGAAGTTTGCTTAGCTATGCATCATCAATAATATTGACAAGAACCAAGAAGACAATAGGCACAGAAGTTGTGAATGAAGTAGACGTTTAACAGACAGTTCAAGGTAAAATTATCTCCAAAAAGAAAAACATCGGTCTTCAAAGCAACTATAGGAATCATAGCTACTAACAGAAATATGTAAATGGCAGGATGTACCATAGTCTAGTTTATAAAGGTTGATGAACAATATGTGGGTGGTCACGAAAGCAATTAGTGGAGCAGAAATCATAACCCTGGTAGCCTCATCTGTAATACTGAAACTTCTTAATATGGCCAAGATGAGGGAGTATCCAAGGAGAGCCACCGCAAATGAGTAATCTAATTTCTCTGTCAAATCAACGTCTCTGCAGTTCAATGAGGCACAGAAATCATGAAGCTTTATTCTAAAGGAGAAGAGACAGGAAGAGAGAAAATGCACGTAAAGGAGTCAAGAAATCTTCATTTCTCTGCATAACGGGTGAGAAGACAGGCTGTTTCTCATCTTTTCTTAGCATACAATAAAAGCATTAACATTCAGGGAGAGCACTGCCAACATTATCTTCAATAAAATCAAATTAACATTTTATGCCGTGAAGAAAATGACTTTTGAGTGAGATTTGGAAAGTTCAAGACAAACACATCAATTCATACATTTGAATCTGGCTGAAAGAGAAAAAGGTACAAATTTTCATTAAGAACTTTTGATGCAGAATTAGAAATATAAGCAAGCTAAATATGGGGGGAAATTACCAGTGAACGCTTCAATTTTCATAAGCACATCATAAATTGATACAATTTAATTGAACTAATGCACCTATTATGTAATCAGGCAATTCGGACTTGAATGCAAAAAAGTATAACTACTCAAGAAGTATAATTGCTCAACAACTTGCTGTTATTTAACCACCTATTTATATAGGTTTGATAGAATCTTCAAGCAATAATTATTAAAGTCAGATAATAGGGTAGGCTTTCCTAGAATGAACAGAGTGGATTGATGTCGCAAAACACAAAAGATAGTATTATCAGCATATATAACCTACCGACTGTGGAAAACGGCGCTCCAAAACCAGGAGTTCATTGATAACAGTGCGTAGGCATGCCACAAACTAACATACTCATAATATGGTTTCTCCCCTTCTTTTAGAGCCATTTTATGGTATACAAGAACGAAAAAGGATACCCAACCATGAAAATGTGCTGCAAGATTGAGAACAGAGAAAGCCACAGAAGCAGGCTCCTGAATCAATTGAAGATATGTGATGTGTCAGTTTTCTAAACAAAATACTTTGATTTCATTAAACACTAACTCCAAATGATAGCCTAAGATGCAGGACTTCATCAGTTACAAACCTGCATCCCATAGATACGCCTGAAGGGCCATTTACCATGATATTTGACTGGAACACCATTGTTTAATTCTTTTTCTTTCTCTATATCAACCATACAAAAGTACCGACAATCACTTTGGCAATCCCATTTTTTCCACTGCAGGTAAAGTGGCTCATGCTTGTACCATGGACCATGCGTGAGGTCATCTCCAGAAAATTTACAGTTTGCAAAGCATCTTCGCCCTGCGCATCCTGTTTCCTCACACTGTTTCACGCAATCCCTGATATTTAAAAAGAGAAGAAGAACATAAAAATAGGGATTGGAGAGTTCAAATTTTACCGTAATTAGGCTGAAAATAAAGCAAATAGGATGAAATGAAGATTTACCAACACAGTTTAATCATTAAAGGTCCACAAAAGGGGGGATAAAACAAATTGCACGAGTTCATGAGTTGCCAAAGGCATTATGCTCTAATGAAAGAGTGCAAACATATCCTTCATCTAATAGTTATGAGCTTAACAACTGTCAAATTTTCTTCCGTTTCTTTCATATCAAAACATCCAATCAAGCTTTCTTGCAACTGAGAAACATATTAAACACCATTTGGGAATCACCCACTGAACCTCAAAACAGCAGGATACACCAGCAAAATTGAAGATGATCGTTTTTCTGGAACATTTTTAACTTCAAAAAAATATCATATTTTAGTAGCTTGATTACCTTCCATAGGAAAAGACCAATCAAGAAAGTCAACTTATAACAAAAATCCTCCAAAACTACATTTTAGTTAAAAAACACTAGGATGTTAAATTTCCCATGAAAGGGCCATATCAAGCTTAATGCATGCCAAATAGAAAGGTAAAAATTCCCTTAAAAGAATCGTTCCAGATAGAAACGAAGATTGGCATTCAAAAAAATTAAAAAAAATATGTAAGGTTGACATGTAGTCATATACATAGATAAGAGATGATGTACCTATAATGAGGATTAGCATCACCAGCACTTGCATTTAATCCCACAATGTGCCAGGAAAATATCAGCAAAAAAGCAATTGAATAACGATGTAACATCTGATTCCGATAGTTTGAAACCCGGAGGTCAGAAAAACAGATTCAGCCAAAAATAATAGGACTAGTAGTAATGCACAAGCTGCTTAAGTGGTACAGGTACACCTCCCGATCAACCACGTCTAACTGCATAACTTAATTATCGAACAAGAAAGAAGAAGAGAGACCGCAGTGATGAATTCACACAGAAACTACAAGTAAGAGCCCATCTAACAAGAAGCAAAACTCAAACATTGAATTATAAAGAAAATATAGACGGATGAAGCTTCTGTGGCTCATTAATATGCTTTTCAACTTTTTTTAAAAAAACTGTTTTTGGACGAAAATTTATTGAAGTTCACAAAGAAAATTAGATATGAGAGGTAAATCACAGGGTAGAGTTTGAAGAATTTCAGAACAGGAAAAAGAAAATGAGAATGAAAGAAGTAATGAATCTCATTATACCTTCCGCTCGTCAGATTCCAATGAAGAAAGCAGACGTAGAACAAGGATTTTTGTGGAGATCGTAGTCCATGAAGGAAACTGAGAAGAAGCCGCCAGCTTCAGTCGGGGAAGGCTAGGCCCAGGGCCATGGGTTCCAGGCCCAATTAACGGGTGGTCAATATTATGTCTTATAAATCATATGACTAACGGAAGACGCTAATTCCCACAACGTGGTAAGCTAAAATTCAAACGGTCATTATAAGAGGAACTCACATTTATTTTATTGATAATACCTTAAACAAAATTGTTTCAAATGGAAAATACATATTATTAAATGTGAAGTCATGAGTTTAATCTTTATAAAACATACAATGGCCGGATATTTACCTAAAAAAACTCAAATCAAATGAAATCCACCCAAGTTTTCTCCATGCTATTTTCACTTTAAAAAATATAACTTCTTGGCCCATCAATCTTTCTTAATTATTAGTTCAATCCTTAACCATTTTGAAAATGAAATAATCCAATAATTTTTATAGTTGAGGTTTGGGTAAGTTGGGTCTCGGACTCATCAAGAATATTAAGACACGTCTCAAGGTTTAAACAACGCTTACAAGTAGCCAACCAATAGAGTATGACTCTTTTATGAGTTAATTTCTTTCCGACTGAATGCGGTCTAAGTATGATTTTTTTTAATTGGAAAAAATATTGGAATGTCTTGCAAGACATGTCCCAAGACCCAGCAATGGAGGAGGCCCAATTTTGGTTTTGGTAAAAGGCAGCCGCCATTTTGGGGTTTTGATTCTGAATGGTGATGTGTATGGGTTATTTATTAATCATTTCAGTCAAAAACTCAAGAGTTTTAAGTAACTTTGACATTTGAAGATTTCATGTTTTATCTATAACATAAAGTTGAAATCAGGAAAACAAAATCAGTTTTTTAATTTATCAAGAGCAGCCAAGATTGAAATACCCATGTATGATTATAATGTATAATTCAATCTATTATATATACAAACATACTTACATATAATTCACTGCTTGGAAAGTCTAAAATCACTGCATACATATGATTTTATTAATAGCCATTAAGCAAAGATCATTTTATTAATACAAATTTTCTTATTTTAGACCAAGAATAAATGTTAATTTTTTGAATAACCATGTGTATTTAATTTTTTTTCAAGAATAAGTTCTCTAGATTAATTGCCTGATAAAGATTTACTTAGAACTAAACTTTATCACGTGCAAAATTTTAGGGAGTGGCATGTAACATTTTTTGATAAAAATGCAAACTACACGAGTTAAATAAACAGTGATTTAATGTCTAACCTTTACACACACATATATAGACATTACTGTATCTAATATTGTATGTGTAATGATGATAAGTTATCTTTTGTATAAATTTGGGGAAAACTTCAAGCAAATTAGATTCTCTAAACTAAATACTACATCTCATCCTTAATATAAGAGTCAGTTGACTTTTCTAAGATAATGAAAAAACTAAATAGATCACCTAATTATAACATATATTCTGAACTAGTTATGTATATCATTAGATTATACATCATTTTATAAATCCAGTAAATTTTTTTTAAAAAATAATAAATGTATCAGTTAGTTAGCTTCCTTAACCTCCCAAAAGAAACAAATTGACTCTTATATTAAGGATTAGAGGTAGTATAATATTATATTAAGGAATCAGGTTAATATGAGTGATAAGGATTACCGCCACATCAGCAAAAGGTTGGGGTTAGCAATCTCATTGGGAGGGATCGACCCTTTAATTACCTACCTTAAAGAACTAGACTCTATTATTAATGGAGTATGTTCATTGTGTTAAAAATATGTATTATTGTGTGTGACACTGATATTACATGTATGGATATGTCATCATTTTTTAACCCCTTTCAATTTAATTTTTTTTGTAAATATAGAATATTATTCAAATATATAAAGTCAAGCTAGCTAAGCTAACTAGCTTTATACTGATAGATAGTATGCCCGTTTGGAAACGTGGTAGACAAGTACTTTTACGTGAGTCGAGATAAATATGTGAAAGAGATTATCTCGTTTTGCAGACAAATACCGTTGAACGTACATTTGGCTTTTTCAAATGTTTTGGCAAACAAGCCTTGAAAGCAATAGATTGATTTTAAGTTGAGTAATGATTTCAAATAAAGAGTCATTGATTTGAATAATTTAATTCTCCCTTTTCAGATATTTGATTTGATCATTTCACAATTTTATAAAATATAGAATGACATCAAAGACCAGTGATAACTATTCTTAAGATCGTGAATGGATGTTTGAAATTTTGAATGTAACAGAAGTTTATGCAAGATTAAGCATGATTAATTTATTTGACGATTATTTGAATGATCAATGCTTATTACCATTATAGGTTGAACATGAATTTATTTTTTAAAATTATCGTACAGAAACTATGCTACGTGCATGCCGAGGTTATACTAGGTCGAATTGAACGAGTTTTCATATATAAATTTGGAATTTGAAACTACTAACATTTTTAACGATTTATAAATTATATAATCGGTTGTGAATTTTATATTGACGGCAATTTTTTTTTCTCTGACACGTTGGTATTTAATATTGCTGCTTCGTCAACACATGCATATGTGAATCTTTGAATTAATTTACGTGCAGAGTGATTTTTCGTTTGATAGAACACACCTATGGAATAAGAAAAATGATTTATTATATGTTTTGAGAATTAATGAGGAGATTTTAATTCATTGTTTCCTGATCAAAAAATGTTTTATTAAGGGGTCAATAAATGTTTTTCCCAATTCATTTCTACGTGTCCTGCACGTTGTGCCAATTAATGCATGCGTGTTTTATTTTAGTACTGATTGATTGAGATCAGTGTAAGAAAATTAAAACATTTTTTCCAAGCAGGATTGAAACATTCATACCTGTTAATATAGTGAAATTGGTATGAGAAGCCGTTTCCTCTTATTTGACAATTGAATTAGAATAAGAATTATACCAATAAAACATTGAGCTTTTGCAGTTTGCATGATTAATTTTAGAAATATTGAATAATAGTAATTATGTAATCTAATACTAGCTAGTGTATCGTATCTTCTATAGTTAAAAATGTTACGTTATTGAACAAAAATAGTTTGTGAAATATGGATGGTTTACTAAAACAATATTGGATTAATTCCACATGGGATGATCCATATCAGATATATTTCTGGCATATTTGTTTGTATCACCTCTCTTCATCTATATGTACAGACATATATTTTAAGGATATACGACTCTAAATGACATATTTATACGACTCTAAATGACATATTTGTTTGCATCACCTCTCTTCATCTATATGTACAGACATATTTTAAGGATATATGACTCTAAATGACATATTTGTTTGCATCACCTCTCTTCATCTATAGATACATATATATTATTTATCTTCATATAATTACAAGTTAATCGCGATTAAAAGACAAGTAAAACATCAATTATTCCATACCACTCTAATAATCAACTACAGCATATATATATATAAGATCATACATATATAATACATAAACGATCGAGTCTCCTGACAAACAGATCCAATCACCCTAATGTGTTCAATCCAAATAATGAAGAAATCAGCTAAAACTAAAACCATAGGAATAAGATGGCCAATTACATATATATATATATTTACATGATAGAGGAATCATGGGCAAACTTGACAACTGATCCAAGCTCATCCCAATTCTCATATGTGAAGTCACTGGCTGCAGCAGCAGAAGGGTTATTATTAATCCACAAGTTAGCAGAAGACGACGACGAAGGAGAAGCAATGATGAATTGTGGCTGTTGTTGTACTGGTGCTGCTGCTGCTGCTTGGGATGATGTGTTCATCATCATCATCATGAGTTGATGATTATTATTATTATTATTCCTCTGATCAGTGTTAGTGTTACTGCTGGTGTAGCTATTGAAGACTAATTCTTGTTTCTGCTCAGGATGATGAAGATGATGATTATGATTAACCTGTTGAGAATAATAATGATGATGACCATGATGATAATGATTGTTGCTTCCTCCAAAATTGATGTAAGATTCTTTGTTAGCATGATCAGTCACCACAGTGCTTGATGTGTTGTTCTTGTTGTCGGATGAAGAATAATATTGGCGTTTAGATCCTGCTTGTGATGATGATGATCTCCAGTCAGTTATGTGCTTCCTTGGTGGAACATTTCTCTTGAAAATTCGACACAATGTCCAGATTTCCTGCACAGATTATAATAATAATGAGTTTATTATCCTAGAAATGAATAATGAGTTGGGGGGACTCCTCCATCTAATAATATGCATGCTGGTCTTTTGAGATTCAGTTCTCCATTTGGACTTATTATGATCAAAACATCGAGCTAGTTCATCTCTTTAGGTGAGCACAAAGTGCTTTTGTACAATCTCGATACTTAGAGAATAATAAATGTGAGAAAGGATTGGTGAAAGCTAATAAGGCTGCTTACAGCTTGTTGGGCAATGGTAGCGGTGGAGGCGGCCGTGACGGCGGCTGTTTTGGTGGGGCCGGCGTCGTGAAGAGAAGGGAGGCGAAACTCATGCATCATCCAATCAGTTTTGGTGCCTTTGCCAGCACTGCCTCCATAGTAAACTAGAGTTTTCTTGAGGCCAATAATGCAATCACTCCCTTGTCCAGCAAGAGAATGCACAGGCTTGTCTATTCCTGTGGCCTTCCAGAACCCTGACCCTGTCACTCTATTTGGCCTTATACTGTTCCTGTACTTCCTCCCTCTCCTGCAGAAAAAATACCACTCCTTCTCTCCTCCTGTGTAGCTCGCTTCTGATGCACAACAACTAGGTTTATCAGATCGATCCTTAGCATCATCTAATTCATATGCTTTTACGAGTGTGTGTGCGTGTGTGTGTTTGCATGAAAATAAACACATGCGCATCCCTATACATACATGTAAATATAAGAGATGGAAAATAAAGAGATGAAAATAGAATACTCCCTATCACTAATTATCATATATAGCTCCTGCAATTCCGTGGGGGTCTGAATTATCATCCGCGCCATATGAATATGAAACGTGAAAGGGGGGAACCTAGGATCTTTTTTTTTTGGTGTCAAAACACTATTATATATGTGTGTTAAACTGTTTTTATGGTGGCCGTTTGAAAATGAAAACCCTATACGTTATATCTTCTTTCTCTTCTGTTTTATATATCAAAATCACTATATCGAACGAACATGTATGGAAGAGAAGAAATCAGATAATTACACCCACACACACACACAGACAGACGAATATGCATAATAATTGAGAGTGCGAAGTAATAGATATACTTGGAAGGTCCCAAGGGTCGTATTTGTAGATATCGATCTGCTTGATGAGTTCGATCTTGATTGGTTTCTTGTCAATCTGCCTTCGAAGATAGAAACCCACCAGTTCTTCATCTGTTGGATGAAACCGAAACCCTGGAAGTTCAACTTCTTCATCATCCTCTTCCATTAACTCTTCCTTCCTCATCAGTAGTAATTCTTCAGCACCCATATCAGCTACCATCTCTGTCCCCCTCTCTATATCTCTCCCTGTATATCTCTATAACTTTCTTCTCCTCTCCCTCTCTCCCCCTTTAAATTCCTTAAGAAGAAGAGTAAAGTCGGAGAGCAATTTCAACAAAGTGGAGAACCTTCGATTATGAAGAGAGAAAAAGAGGGGGGTATCAGAGTCGTCTGAGAGAGAGTGGTCAAGTCATGAGGGCTGACTTGTTGGGCATAGATCGCTGGCTTATAATAAAATAATAATAATATCGTTCCCCTATTGTTTAATTAGCATGTCACCATTTAGGACTTAAATACATAACAAAGATATTTACTATATTAGGGTCTCTTAGAATTTTTCCGTTCAAATACACTCTATACTATTCTCACTTCATTCTTTTTTGTGGCCAAATTAGTAGTCCTTTTCTATTTGGGTGTACGTTGCGATTGATTAATTAATGAATGGTTGAACCACAAATGGCATGATATGATTCAAGATAGAGTTAGAGAGGAACATTCATTAATTTGGTGTTACGTTGTAAATAACAAGGCCAGTCCACGTTCAACATGTACATAGGATGACTCATTCTTTTAAAATTAATACATCGCGTTCTTTTCTTACAGAGTCCACCCTTTTTAATTAGTTAATAATAGTTTGGATAGGTATTTGCATCATATGATGGATTTGTATTGCACATAACATATGATTCTGCTTGAGTTTAAGTTTCCACTTTCTTTTATAGAATCACATGATATAATAGTATTTATATTTGAGTATGTATTAATGTTATTGACTCTAATTATATCGGGGAAAATTCTTCCAGATATGGTTTTTTTTAATAATTCACAAGATTCGAACTTGATACAATCACTATTGCCTATTGGTTCGTTTTTACTTTTTTTTATCGGTTCAAATAGAATTAGCATAGAATTAGTTTGTCCATTAATAACTTAAAAGTTTTCATTAAGTTGATCGTTTTGTGGTAAATTGATTGTCATTTTTTGTAATTCTTCGAGCTAGCTTGCACCCTAGAATTTGGTATAAGTAGCTGAAATATCTTAATGAATAATCTAAATATGATAAGAAAAAATAATAAAGGAAAAAAAGAAAAGGAAAAAACACTGCATTTATATTTTTGTGCAAAGGGTTGAGATTTTGTAACTTACTTTTTAATTTCTTGTCTACTTTTGCAATATTACAACTTACAATCATAAACGTAATAAATATAGGGTAAAGGTTTAAACGTAACAAATGCATATATATATATATATATATTTTACGGCTTGGTTCACTAATATAAATTGCTCTAAATTAATGGATCAAATTAATTAAATCCTTCCTTCCACTATAGGGAAATAAAGATCATGATATGTGACAAAGGAAGATGTGAATATCCTTTTCAAGCCTTGAGTTTTCAACAAGGTCAGTGACGACTATTCATATAAAAACGAAAGCCCTAATAATATAGCCGTTGACAATTATATATTTCGCATTTGAATTTAGGGCTTGTCTGAGAACTAGGTTTGAAATCTAGGTTTCACAGATTCTGAGGTAAAATTTAGGTTTTGAAAAGTGATTTATGTTTGGAAAGTTATAGTTTTTACGGATTCCGAGGTAAAAAGTGGGTAGGAAAGAGGAAAGTAAGAAAGAGAAAGTAGGAAAGAGAAAAGAGGAAAAAGAAAACCTAGGTTTCAAACTGAGGTTTTAAAACCTAGATTTCAAATAAGCCCTTAATAACTCCGTTTGTGAGGAAAATTCCTTGGTCTGTGGACTTTCACGAAGCTTTTAACACCGCCAAAGTCTGGTTTAAAATTCGTTATCTTCTTTCTATAACTGTCTTTTCAATCATGCCATTAATATTTCTTGAATTAAATGATCAAGTGCAAGTTTATATTGTTGAAAAATGAGTGTGAATTAGGAAAACACCACAAAATCTCGTTACTTCAATGACATACGCTTCTATATACGAGGATGCAGCGTGCAAAACTAAAAAGAATTATTGGCTAATGGTTATGTTTGGTAAAGAAAGTAAACATTTTGAGAATCGTGAAAATAAAGAATAAAAGGCAAATTAATCATTCATTTCCTATAATAGGTATAATGGATCCATTTAGGATGCGATAAAAAATACTTTTACATAAATCGACGTAAATATATGAAAGAGATTAACCCATTTTATAAAAAAATTATTGTTGAACAGTCTTTTAAACATTTTAGAAGTGTTATCAAATCGAGCCAATTTTGTCTCCGTTACAATTAAGTCCTTGAGGTACAGCATGGTCAATTCAGCCGTACCCCTCAATTTCAGCCGTTTAATAAATCGGTTCTTGAATTTTCAGCTTAGGGGCGAGGTTGTAACCAACCCATTAAATGCAGCTCTCTTTTATGAAGATCGATTTCTTAATGAATGGATCTGTACCACAAATAAAAGTCTAAGGAAAAAAAACACATTATAAAATATTATTAGTTTATTGGGTGGGAGAGGCATTAAATTTATAAACTATAACTTCAGTTATGAGAAGGGCTTCCCGATGTGGTATTTGTATTAAAAAAAATGAAAGATAGCTCCCATTTCTCTGGGATCATATTTTGCAGGGCTGTCATGATCAATATTTAAGACAGAAGAAGAAAAATGAAGACGAAAGCTTTACCTGGAGTCCATTGCATTGTACTCACAGTCTTTCTAGTTATCATCTTGTACAAGTTAAGTGTACGGGGTTTGAAAAATAATTCGATTTTCTAGAAATAGTGCATGCATATATTTCCCCTGAACCTGAAAAATACTTAGTAGGGAGAGTTAATTATATTTAAGCCGTTAAGATCTAATTTAGGCGGTTTATATTTAATTTTTATAAAAGGAAATATTTTTTAATAAAATTATTCCAATAGGTGTAGAATAAAATATTTTTTAAAAAATAACTTTTATTTAATAAATCATCATTTAAAAAATAAATCTATACCTTCTAGATCATATTTAAATGACCCATATCTGATTAGCTTTCTCTATTAAATATTAAATGCTTAGCTGGCTAATTAGCCGGGTCCATTTTCCCTATAACTTCCAGAGAGCCATTTTAGTTAGCCAGGTTATTGACAAAATTAGAAAGATGAACTACAGAGATGTATAGATGTGACAACGTGCAAAATCTCCAAAATGGTTAGAAGTCAATCCAGCAATTTCCTCCAAGACAGGAGATACCGTATGGGTTTACTTAACAATTATGTGATTAACTGATTGTCATATCAATCAAATTAAAAGGCTTAATTTCATAGTACGTTGGCTGTTTATGCATTGCTACTAGCTATCTAATCTCATAAATCCGTTAATGTTTCTTAAAATTTTAGGAATGCAAATTTATATACTCCTCCAATCCTTAAGACTTGACAGGGTGATTTATTTTTATCATAAATATCATATTCAAAACCAATTTATATTATAAATTTATCTTTTTTTTCTTTAAATTATCCCTATTTATCACGCATATTAAGGGACTTTCCTTGAATAGTCAGCTTGTTTGCTAAAGTGTTGAGGAGAGTCAAAAGCAAGTTCAACAGTGTTTTTCCGCAAAACGAGATAATCTCCTTCATATATTTACCTCGACTTACGTGAAAGTACTTCTTTACCGCGTTTCCAAACGGATCCAGTAGTTTCTTTTTTAATTTGGTTATTCCACAATGTTAGTTTCAAGCATTGTATGATCAAATAGTGAATAGCTATCTCAAAGATATTGTTTTCTTTTACATAAATTTAAACTCAAAATTCTGTACTTAAGTTATCAAGATCCTTCCACTAAAAAGTAACACCTATTAGTAAAGAGTAATTTAAATACAAATAATTGACATGATATTTTCGAAAAATTAACCAACATTTTTTCATAAATAATTCATTTAACTAATTTTTTAATTTGTATAAATCAATTATTTAAGTCTTTTCTTATGAATCAAAAGGAGTAGTGCAGGAAGAAAGGGAAGGGATCCCAGAAAGTCTCCGGTTAGTGAGATATTGGCTTGTCACAATCAAAATATTAATTCAAAGTAAGGGGAAAAAAAGGAAAAATGAAGAAAGGGATATTTTGATTCATAAAAGTCCAGTGAATATAGAGCATTATTATTGATGTAGTGTTTGAAAATGATGAAAGAAGATTGAGAAATAGGAAGGAGCTAGTAAGATTCCTATATAGCATATACACACAAACATACGAATATATATGGGATAATTAATATACAATCCTCCTAGTTTTAACCTTTTCTTAATCAAGCTTCTAAAGTTTTTTTTATCATGTTCTTATAGTTTTATCTAATTTTTTAATTAGATCATTGTAATTTTTTATTCTGTATTCTATGACTAATAAATTATTATAATAATCTTATTTTAATATTATTTCAAAAATGTTAATTAAACATACATATTATTCATTCTGCAATTCTGTTTTTTATGATAGTAAATTTTTCTAAATTAAAATATAATTATAACTAATTTATAGTTCATTATAATTAATTATTGATTTCAAAATTATTATATTAATTATTTTTTCCAACTACGTATTATTAATTTAAAAATAAGTTAATTTTTAAATAAAAAAATTAATAAAAAAATTTAAAACTACAAATGACATAATTAAAAATTAGATGAAATTACAAGGACTTTATAAAAATAAAAAAGAAATAGAGAGAGCTAATTAAAAACACTTGATAAAAAAGAAAAAAATTAATAGGGATCAGATTAAAAATCAGATGAACCTATAACAACTGGGAGATTAATTATCCCTATATATAACTTTGTCCAAGGTAATATTAATCATTCCTAAGATATGGTTAGTAATCTATCAATCTTTCCAAGCAAATGAAAATTATTGCTACTCACATGGATACACACACACACACACATATACATATATGACTTCATGAAATTGATCAATCACTAGTTGGCTTGGTCGGTACGTATCATCCTTAGCTTATCATTATCTAAATTCTATATGCAATAACCAGTTATCAAGCCATCAACTAATTAATTACTAATAGATCCCCTAAGTCATTATTTATAGGTCTCATATAGGAATTTTGTCAAGAAAAAAAATACACAAGTTGTAAATTTCTCAATGCAACTATTCGAGGAGGACTTTTATAGGATTGAAAAGAACTTACATGAGCCCCTTCTATATGCAATAAATATTTGGTCATAGATCTTCATGAATATTAAAAGAATTAGTTTAGTTAATCATTTGTAACACATGTATTAATTTTTTTAAAATATCATTTTTAATCATGCTCGTTAGAACTACTCTCGATGAAAACTCATTTGGTATGTAGAATGAATAGTGACAAATTATAAATAGGTCCCAATAGAAAACATGTCAAAACAAATACACAGAATAAGCTGTAAATTTCCAAATGCAACTTTATTGGAGGAGGACATTGGTAGTGGATGAAAAATAAAATCATCCTCGAATAGTTTGCGAGTGAAGTTGAAAAATTTACGATTAGTTTATCTTGCTTATGTTTTTTGCACAAATTCTTTAAGGGAGGCTTATTGGTAATAACTCAATTTTAGGATATTTATCGGTAATTAGATTCCTTATCTCGGACTTCTATTTAATCCTTCCTTTATAAATGATGCATCTTGCAGTGAATTGTATATTTGACCCGTTTGGACACGCGATAGAAAAGTACTTTTACGTAAGTCGAAACAAATATGTGAAAGAGATTATCTCATTTTGTGAAAAAACATTATTGAACGTGTGTTTAGACCCTACAAACGCTGAGCCAAACATGTACGTTATATTATTATTGGCCAAAGGCCAAAGATTGTACATTTTGTATTTATCTTTACCAATTGTTGATATTTAGACCAATTAAAACAACAATTTGCTTTATGTGTTATTACCTTTTCTAAAAAAATAGAAAATTTTAAATTCGTTGAGTCTAATGAGTTCACTAGGATCATTGTAAATAAACTCATGATCTCATGAAGTATTAGTCATAACTTTACCGAATATATTTATCTTCATTAATTATGAGCTTTTTAATGTTTTAATTGTTGAACTTCATCTTAATTTATTTATTTGTATTGTAATATCAAAATAAACTACAATAAGATGTTATGCTGAAAATTAAGTATTTCAATGAAAATAAATTGTAGAAATTTTTTTGGTAATTTAGATTAAAATATTAAAACAAACTTGCCATTTTCAAAGTGAAAGAGATACTAAATTTAATTTGACCTTTTTTTTAAATGAGGAAAATGTTCGTAAGCATTTGAAGAAGAAAAATTGACACGTACTATGGTCCATATAAAAACGATAAGCACCTTCATGATTTTTCTTCGTTCAGATTTTCATCCTTATCTCTTATTTAAGGTTTGTTATTAAGAAACCCTCTAATAATTCACAATACGGGGCTAATTTATCTACTTGTAAACAGATAAAAAGGGTAGATAAATAAAAGCATACTCATAATAATTAATTAAAGGTATATCAAATTTAAATTTACTCCCTTGAATTGAAAAAGTATACATTTAGCTATTTTATCTTAATGCAGTTAATTTTATTTTAAACGAAAGTGTTGACTCATTAAATTTAAATGGTAATTCCCCAATTAAATAATAATAAAATATGCTTAAATTTTAATTATTTAATATAATTATTTTTATATTTTAAAATTTAATCACATTTTGTTATCATATAACTGTGAAATCACTATTTAAATTTGTTAAATTAACATTTTTCGTTAAATGAAACTAACGGTATTAAGGTAAAAAGATTAAAAGTGCACTTTTAAAATTCATGGGACTAAACTAAAACTAAATATAGACTTAAGGGATTAAATGCATATTTTATCCTTAATTAAAAGTCAATATTACACTTTTGAAATCGTTCTTATTAAAAGTTAAAGCTGCATCAATTGCTCATAATATTTAATTGTACAATAAGGGAAAAATAATTATTAAATTGAAGTTATAGTTCAGATAAAAAAATCTTTGAAAATTATTTGTATTAAGGATAATAAAGGAGCAACAAATTTATCTGGAGTTTGGAGTGTGTGTGTAAGTATACACTCAAATTTTATAAGTATATATAAGTATACACTCAAAGAGGAATATATAAGTATCCACTCAAATAGATAGGAAAGCACAATCCATAAAAGAGAAATGCCATAAGTATACACTGAAATTTTAAGTACTTTTATCAGCCAAAAAATAAGCTTTACAAATATGTATTAATTAATTAATTAGTCCAGTTAAGATGTATATTTCTTCCTTTTTGACATTATTAATTAGTCACAGAGTCAGAGACTTAGGCTACTTGTACCATTGAACAAGAGCCCATTGTTCTTTCATTAATCATAATATCTTAATCCTATCTCAATTCTTGAGAACATGGAAGATTAAATCAATGCATAAATTGTCACACTTCAGGATTACTGTATATTATTTAAAAGAATGTGCTTGAACATATTTTTATTTAAGAGATCACGATCGATTCTTATTTATAAACTTAACTTGTAATATTTATATTTGGTCTCTCAGTAAGTTAAAAGTAGGGAGAATTGGGGAAAAATTCTTCTATTGAAAATAAAATTAATTAGAAAATGAGACATGTTTAGTTGTACATGTGAAGGTTTAGTTACACATAACGTGACATCTCAATTGCATATTGTGGAAGCTCAATTGTATATACGTAGAAGATCCCATTTTACAATTAAGTTTTTAATGGGAGACTTATCCCGAATTCTCCCTTAAAAGTATTGCTTTAACCTTTACGTACACTTCTTTTTATACAGCTACATGCCCACGCCATATTCAAGCATTAATATGGACCTAGCTAGCTAATTGAAGTATTTAATTTTTCCTGAAGATATTTTTTTTACATTTACGGAAATTTTGAAGCTAACCAACAAATGAGTGTAATGGAAAGGGTTATTACTTTACAATGTGATAAAATTAGTGTTTGAATTTCCGTTAGTAGAGGTGACTATATTTAGTATCTCATAGTGCTTCGAATATGATTTCCTCAAATACAAAGATATCTATTCTTAACCTAAAAAAATTTAAAAAAATTGAAATGTTGTATTTAAACTGTCAAGATCGCTTCCACTATGATGTATGTTTTTTTTTTTGATACATACTATGATGTATGTTAATACACACACACATATATATGCATGTGTGTGTGGGGCCCACAATTGTTGAGGCCTTTCCCAGCACGTGGGCCCTTTAAATTATTTGTTTTGTGTAGCCTTAACCCGAAGGGGACCAACTTCATATCATAGCCTCTTTAAGTCGCAGCATGTGACTCAAATGATTTGAAAGTTTCTCCCTAAGTAAAACGTTTGATCTCATTTATAATCTCAGGCAATCAATGCTTTTTCTATCAGATAAAAAATCTTGGAATCGCCAAACTCTGCTTGCTCGAATCCTTCAGAATAAAATATTGTCTCTGAAACCACCTTGGTCACAAAAACTAATAGAATCCTCTTGTGATCAATATGGTTAGTTCTAAATATTCAAACTATAAATACTTATATTTGTTACACATGTATGAAGGATTAAACTTCTGAAATAATATTATATAATTCAAACTCTCATCATTGCAACCGTTTGAGCTTAGCTAAATTGTCTCAATTAGGTTAAAGCAAGCGATCAACTCAATTATATTCTTACTATACATAAAGTTGTTTTTTTAAAAAAAACCCATGATGTTAGAGGTACATACTGGTTCAAAGATTGATTGATTATTGAATCTGGGTGGGTGGGTGGCTGTTTGTGTGTATAATCAATAAACATATGCACCCAACTTCAATATGGTTGGACATTTCTTGCAAATCCAAGGCCAAGGTTTTGAAAGTAATGCAAGACAACAATGGATATGGTTTGATTTTTTCTAGGATTGGTTCAACCTCTTTTAACATGGACCAATTCTTCCCAAAATCAATTGGGGCTGTTTCAACTCACATCTTTATCAATGGTTCGTTTCCTTGACAAAGCAATTCAAACATGCTTTGAACAAACAATATCATCCGATGTATCAGTTTATGGACTTGATAGTATTGGTCAGTTCGATCGCTAAGCCGACAGGAAACTTGCTTTTCTTACAAAGAAATTCATAATCACTCGCATAAAGCAATATCAACACACTCGATTTCTATCAAGACATATAATTTTTAAAGTTTGGTTGAGTTTAGATAACTCATTTATTCGTAGGTACATAATCCATGAATTGATTCCTTGAACTTTTGTTTGTTTGTTTGTTTGTTTGTTTTGAATTAAATTACGACACGAATAGGTCACTTCCAAACCAGGTCTTTCTGCAGCCCTACCCCAAAGGCACAAGCACTAATTTTATTCTAATTAGATAAATAGCAATACTACTTCATCCTATCATTAATATGAGAAACAATTGATTTTTTTGAAAGATTAATAAATCTAAATAAATAATTTAAAAGTATTTATATATATCGTTATATTATATATCACTTCATTAGTCAAGAAATTAATTTGGAGAAAAATTATAAACAACTTAAAGTAATTTATTTAGCTTACTTAATCTCCTTAATTAAAAAGTCAACTGGATTTTATATTGAAGACACGGGATAATATTTAAAAAATATACTATATTAGCTTGCTAATTGATATTTTGGACGTTGTGTTTTTTATATATACCATACGAAATATACATAAATATACGCACTACTTGTTATTATTAGATAGATATATAATGTGGGCAAAAAATAGATATATAACATATTTGAACAAAATAAAAAATGAAAATACGTAATAAAATAGAAAGAAATATTTATGAAATGAAATGAAATGAAAATAACTATTTTTTTAATATGGCTCATGATATATTCAATTAAAAGTCTAAAATTTTAAAAAGTGAAATTGCCAAGTGGGGGAGATGTGAATTGTCAAAGACACAGCATACAGAGACGACATGAAAATCAACGAAAATATACGGAGGAGATGATGAAGGTGAAAAATGAAGAAGTCAAAGTCTTCAGTCAAAAAATGAAGAAGTCAAAGTCTTTAATCAAATTAAGTGGTTGAAATTAGTCATGGTTGGAATATTCCGAGTTCAGACCAGAGAACTTTTCCCTGCTCTTTTGCTGCAGAATATTATATTATATTATAATAACACGCCTAAATGATAATCTTAGAATTATATCCATTATCCTGTTTGGTACATGAAATTGAGTGGTTGAAATCAAAATTGAGATCAGATAATATCAACTTTTCATGTTGGGTATGAGATTCGATAATGAGGAGTCCAACTTTTAGTATAATCTCAATCCCATCCTACGTTAGATTGCTTAATAATACTATCCATTATCTATACTACAAGTCTAAGCTAACTTTTAATAAAGAGATTAAAGAAGTTAAATAAACTATTTTATATTTTATATATTTTAATATACTTACTTATATGTATTATCAATTATATATCATTAGTTGATGAGTTAGTTAAATTAGTTTAAGAAAAAATGAAAAATATATCAATTTATTTAACTTCTTTAATCTCATTAATAAAATTAATTAGAGCTTATATTAAAAATCAAAAGTAGTATCGCACCATTGTGATATGAGATTGAACAATTTTAGACCACATTTGTCTTCCACCCTGCCATCTCTCCTCAAGCCTGTAATTAAATGGTTTGTCATCCCACCAACCAAATTAATCAGTCAAACTGGCTAGAACTAAGGAAAAAAATGAAGGTAATGAAAGATTGATTTAGCTAGTAAACACATGCATGACTCATCTCATAGAAATATGCTATTAAAAATCATATATGGTTCACGGATATATTCATAAATACTTTTTAACATGGCTATTTGACGGAGTCATATTCAAACATCATTAGTTCAATTGTATTTAGTTATTTCAAATACGTTTTGCTTCATTCATACATACTTAAACTTAAAATCTCATATTTAAGAGGCTAAAACCTCTTCCACTTGAACCAACTTATGTTGGTTTCTATGAATATTTTATTAGAGTTCTTTTAAAATCTTAAAGCCTATCTTTAATTTTGATGGGTAGAAACCATCTCAACTCGCACAAATATTTTTCTATGAAAAAACAATAAGGGAATGATTTATCAGGTACAAGTAGTGTTTTCTTTTTGAAGATGTGTACTTATATTAGACAATAACTTTTTTTAAAAAAAATATGCATATAATTAAAACAATTGCTAAATATATATTTATATAAAACCGCATATATATAGAGAGAGAGAGAGAGGTTAATTAGTACTAGTAAAAGTGAAGGTTTAAATGAGGATTAATTGGACTTGTTCAAGCTCCTTGGGAAAAGAGAGCCAATTAAATTTACAAGACAAAGTCAACCGGACGATATGTTTGAGACATTAATAAGGGATCAGGAAATCCAACACAAAACAAAGGAACTTCTTTTAAGAACAAAACGATCTTTTCTTTGGGGAAAACTTTGGCCATGAAAGTTTCTCCTTCTAGAAAGGACTATTTTTCAGTTGCTCTCCCATTTATTTGGATGATTAGACTATTTGTACACGGAAAAAGGAAATAAAGGTGTTCACTTGAATAGCCAACCACATCTCTGACTTTCTTTCCTTTCCTTTTTTTGAGAAACATCATTATTAGAGATAAATTAAACTCTACCAAAGCAATACAAAACTTTACTTCAAAAAAGAGGACTCACTAAAAAATATTAAAGAAATTATGTATATTCAACCATTTCCACACTTCTCTGATCGATATACCACCTACTCCTAGTGTCACGTATATATAAGCTAATTTAACGTATGTAAATGTGTGTAATAGAAAGGAAAAAAAAATTTACACAAACCATTTGTTAGTTTACCTTCACTATTAAAAATAACACAAATACTCAGGCCACATCTGCTCTTTTTTAAGCTTTGATTGATTTTTTTACATGAGTTAAGAAAATTAGTTATTTCCTGTAAAATATCAAAATTATCCTCAGTAAATGTTATTAGTTAACAAAATAGTTAATTAGTTAGAAAGTTTTATGGTTAAGTAAGGATATCGGATGGAAAAATTAATGCTTTGGCCAAAATACGTTACTGCCTCCGGTTCTTAATGTAAGATCCGGTTAATTTTTGTTGGGGTAATTAAGAAGTCAATTGCCATTTTAAAGGCATTTAATTCTATAAGTTAAACAAATTAGTTTAGAGAAAAATGATAAATATAAATATTTATATGTAATATATTTAATTTCTTTAATATTTCAAACAAAAATCAATAAATTATTATATTAGGAATTGAAGATAGTATATTATAAGGTAGTGTCGGATGTTTTTATAACATGGATTGAGGAGAGAATATTGATCGATATACTAGCAAATAATAGTCCGAGTGAATCCGGGATAGGCTTTAGCACTAAGACTCATCACCAAGCCTTATGCTTCAAGCCCAATACAAATGCGAGTCTGAGTTGAGAAGGATTAAAAGAGTGGCAAAACCCTCCATCCCAACAAGTATTTATTCAAGGCATTTATATATGCATGCATGGATAGGAACTCGAGAACACTGAGTAAGTCACAATATATAATTGCCAACAGAGCTATGCATGCATACTTAAGATTCAAATGTGGAATGGTATAAGTGGTTCCATGGAGAGAGTACTATAGCTTTGGTTTTATATTCCTAATCAATCTTGTTATTGTGGATGATAACGCCAAGGATCGTGGCTTGATATATAGGTGGTGTGTATAAAATGGTAAAGGGAAAAGGAAACACAAGAAGCATCATATATATATATGTGTGTGTGTGTGTGTGTGTGGGAGTGATCAATCGATGGCTGCAAAATGAAGGGACTTTTTGCCGTCATGAGCATTAGTGAAGAAGTTTTGCATGTAATCCTTGAACACAACCTCTCTGTAACGAGCCTTCCCATCTGAGCTCACCACCTCAGGCAATGGCTCTATCTTCTCCGTCGGGCTTGGGATTGTGAACACCGGCACCGACACTCTGCTCTGCTCCCTTGTGGCCCTCACTCTGTGCTCTGCGCTCCTGTACCTTCCATTGCTCATTATCTTTCACCATCCACACACATACATAACACAAACTCAGTTACCACATGGCTATCCTTATAATATATGTTAAACACATTAAGGTTTTGTACACTTTTAATCTGTTTTGGTTTTGATTTATATTTTTTAAATTTATTTTTCATCCTTATACTTTAATCCGTTCAATTCGTTAGTTTTATAATTTTATAAAGACTTTGATATAATTTCAATGCATGGTGTTAATAACTTTGATGATATGATGCTAATATCGTTAAGTAGGTTGATATGAAATGATGTGACTTACATGTAGAGACTAAAACTAAAACTCAGTATTCAATTAAAAACAAAATTAAGCATTTGGAATCTGTTTAACCCAAAATCCCAAATTAAGAAAAAAACAACGCGTCATGACAGATAGCAGAAGATAGAGAAATCAATTTTGATCAACAAAATTGATTTTGAGTGGAGAAAATGATTTTCAACAATAAAATCTGATTTCCAACATTTAAATTCATGAGATTTAATTAGTCATGCACGCAAGCCATATCAAATCCTAGTCAGCAGTTCATGTTAGCAGATCTAGTTAACATTGTTACACTCAATAAAGAATATCGACAGAAAACAACAAAAAATTAAATGTATAGGAACCAAAACTTTATCCCTATGCGTGTGTGTGATATTTCAATAATGATCATGCTGTATAAATATCTGATGCGTGAATGCAAAACCAGTCTCTTTCTTCTGTAGCAGTAAATAAGATTGAGTATGTAGGAAATAAAACCTGTAGGGCATCGCCAATGTTAATAACAAGAGCTCCAGGGATGGGAGGGATCTCAATCCAGTCACCTTTATTTGCAGAAGCATGGCGATACTTGATGTCTTGTTCGAGTTTTACGTATAAACCGCCGATACCATCTTGAAGAAGCACTGTGAGAGTTCCCATATCAGAATGGCGTCCCACTCCAACCGTAAGCTCTGGATTTGGACACTCTGGGTAGTAGTTCATGTTCACCATCTTATACCCAATTAATCCTTCAATCTTTGACTCATCCAGCTTCGCCCCAAGATTTTCCACCAGAATTCCCACAATCTTCCTCGCCAGCTTCGTTGATAACTTCAAATACTCCAGTGCCACTTCTCTGTCATATACACATCACACAACACAGTCCTTTTCTCATTATAAATCCTCTCATGCATGTCTCATCAAGCTAACAAAGAACGTTTATATTTACAGATATTTGAACTCATGTTCGTTTATGAGATATGATTTGCATACTTACCTGCAATCTCCCACTCAGAGAGAAATTTTTATAGCACTAGACTATAAGATCATGGGCCCTTTTCCTTAATTTTGCGCCTTATGGAGCTTAGCTTATGATTCTTTGATCGAAGACATGCTATATAAATCCAGGCTACCATTGCCACAGTACACGGACACTAGCTCCACCAGTTAATTTTCTTTAGAAGATTAAAGGAGTTGATTAACTGATATATTCATCGTTGTTATCCAAACTTATTCAAGTGACTCATAAACTGATATATATTTTAATGATATATATAACTATTTCAGAATATATGTTATTATTAAGTAATATATTTAACATTTTCATACTCTCCAGAAAAAAATTCAGCCGACTCTTGTATTAAAGAGTAGACAATGTATATTATAAATAAAGATAAAAGAAGGAATAGACATACTTGCAGAGATCAGGCCATTGTTGAAGAGCATCTTCGTCGGTGGTATAGCCCATGCTAATATAGTCCTTCCATTCCAAGGCCTTCTCCTTCTCCGGCGCGAAGCTCGTCCCGTACTTGACGTTCCTCCGGCATGCGGTCTCCTTCTTCTCCTCCGGCGGCATGCTGAAGAACTTGTGTGCAGTCAACTTGAGGGCTTCCAGCAGCTCCAGCGGGACGCCGTGGTTGACCACCTGGAAGAACCCAAGGGTCTGGGCGGCTCCGGCGATGTCAGCCACCACCTGGTCATGTTCAGGCCCATGGAGCTTGGACAGGTCGATGGGTGGGACGTTGAGTTGTGGGGTTGAGACGACATGGATTCGTTCTTGAGGAGGTTGAATGTACCTGTCTGGTACTTGAGATATGCCTGATTCTAACAAGCCTTTCACTCCATTTCCATCTCTCACCACGAAGTTGTAAAGTGAGTTTGCAGACTGCAATGTGGAAGCCATGGATGGTTTCTTGGTGAAGAAGAAGGATTTGAATTGGATAAAGAATTGAATGAGATATGATCTCTGTAGACAGTGGCCTCCTCCTATTTAATGACATCTGAGTGGGGTTGGTGGGCAGTGGCCATTCGAAATTAAAGGTGGACGTAGAAAATTAAATAAATTACTTCGTTATGTTACATATATTTATATACTATTAGTTTTTTAATATAAAAATTAGTTGACTATTTTTAGAAATTAAGGAAGCTACAGAGATTACCTAAAATCATTTATTTATATGCATCATTATACTTTGTCCAATTCTCTTTATAAGTAACAACTGCCTAAATAATATAAAATGAATTGGTGGTTAAAATTAATTAAAAAGAAAAAATGTGTAGAAGATGTTAAAGGTTCTGTTTGGTAAAGCTTTTCAGGAGCTCAAAAGCATGTTCAACAGTGTTTTTCCGCAAAATGATATAATCTCCTTCACATATTTGTCTCGACTTACGTAGAAGTACTTCTCTGCTGCTTTTCTAAACGAGCCCATTTTTTTCCAGTCATACCCTAGTTTATGAAGAAGAGTGTGAGAGAGAAAATGTGTGGAAAAACAGAAGATACCCGAACGAATAAGCAAAAGATATGAAAAAGGCATGCAATTAATCAGAGGTAAAAATTAAATTGTGAATAATTTTTCAGCCAATAACAATGATGAAAGTAATAATCTGGTTAAGAAGAAAACTATTTATTCCATTTTGAGAGGGAATAACAATGAAAGAGACAGAAGGGGTGGATGAAGGCGAGATTCAGGGCACTGAAGAAAGTAAACGGCAGAATATTATGAATAAAATCCAATTGGGGGATTAATATATTCATCTAACATTCCTATAGATAATTAAATTAAATATATATATATATAGCAGGCAATATTTTTTTATATTCAACCAAATTCCTATATCACTGCATATATACATACAATGTAGCACATATATATATACACATACACCATATTACCATAGTGCCATTTTGCAGCTCAAAATATTTAGCTTGTGTACAAATAAACTTAATCAGGCTAGGTGAAAGATATTTATGTTATGTTGTTCTTGAAGGATGATTAAAGAGTTTAAATTTTGAGGTAGCGCGAACAAAAAAAAAATTGAGGTATAAAAGTTATATTGGGAAAACTAAACTTTATTTAAGCTCTATTATTTTTAATTTTAAATTAATCGATGGCACCAAACTTATTAAATATAAACTCATTAGAACGTAATGAATCTGCGTAAAATATTAATATGGTTGACAATTGTTTTTTTTTGGGCCAAAAAATATGGTTGACAAAATTGAAAGAGCATGCAGAATGGCTTTTACCTCGTAACTCAAGTTCATGTTCTTATTCTTCTTCTTCTTGAAAAAAATTAAAATAATTACATCAATCTCTTAAAAAAAAATCTTAGTTTCAAACATATCTTAGTTATTTTTGTAGTTAAATTATATTTTATTCGTTCTTATTTTTATAAATATCGTTTGGATACATTTTTAGTCATGTTTTCTTAAAAAATATATATTGTCTCTCTGTTTTTTTTAATGAATACACATCTACATTGTATTTTAATGAAAAGAACAAAAATAATTACAAATTAGTAACATTGAATACCTACCGCTTCAATATGAAAACAAAGATCATATAATCAATTGAAAAATCTTTAAGAATTACACATAATGTGACTTCTTATTCTTTTTGGAGTTAAAAGGTAAAAATGCCCATCGACCATTGTGTTATATGCACCTCGCACTAAAACCTATTGTGAGGTGCGATATAGATTACTTATTACCTATTACTTAATAACACCGTTGTGTTATGAACAAATTAAAGACATTGGTATTTTTACAACTTTTTTAAATAGTACTTAAGTTTTGCCCCTTAACTCTTCTTTTTATATCAATATATAAATAGATGTATGAATGCATATAGATGCTTTTACAGGTTTACGTCTTTTTCTACTGGAAGCGATATTATTCGAGGCACTGTCATGAACTAAATGTAAATACCTTTTCTAACTAAAATTATTTAACTTTAGTTTGCTATGTTGTGAGAGATTAGCTCTTCCCATTGAACCAATTCCGTTGGTAATTCTTACTTTTTGCTAGGGCAGAGCAACGGGCGGGCGGGCTAACCCGTGCCTTAACCCGTAGCCCGCCCATTTAAATTACATGGGTATGGGTACGGGCTAGCCCGTGCCTCAACCCGTTTAACAATTCTTAAACGGGCTGAAGAATATACGGGCGGGTTTTAACGGGTAATGGGCAGCCCGTGTAAAAAAAGAGAAACAACTTGATCCCATACAAAGTATGATTCATGCTTAAATACACA